>JAUEJL010088225.1:0-26775 GCA_032274825.1 Drosophyllum lusitanicum
AAAGGGTCGAATTACAGATTACGGAAAGTGTATTGAACACGATCCACGAAATTATCCAAGTTATTATTGTTATTCTTAACCCTGTATCAATCTCTTTCCTCCAATATTATATACCATACTTTATTACATATTAAAAAAATTAAAATCACATAGTTACAGACTTACAGTACATTAAGATGTCAATCCACTTTATCACGTAAAAGAAGATGAGATGATCAATACCTCATCTAATATAATTTATTAGATATATATCCATTTTAGCACGTCAAATCAAAAGCCCTAGTAATGTTTGAATTTAGTTAAGTTGGGCTGTTAAACCTGCAGATTCATTATTTGATAAAAAAGGTTTTTTGTGTAAATTCCACAAGGCCCTATCATACACAACTTACTTAAAATAAGGAGGCTATTTGTGAATAGCACGAATTTATCATGTATAACAATTATGATTTTATATTGTTACTAGCTCATTATCTGTTTTTCTAAGGATGTTCATGGATGGTTAATCGAGCATACTGCTAACCGAAGTATCAGTTTGTAACTTTCGTGAACCTAAACCTAAACCGAAAAAATCGGTTAACCAATAATCGGTTTTTCGGTTCGGTTTTTTCGGTTAACCAATTAACCATTTTTAACTACTAAATATATTTCTAAAACAAAAGGTTTCAAATTTTAATATTCATATTTCAACTCGAACAAGACTTAAATGAGAAATTTATAAAACATTAGAACTGTTTTTTTATGTATCAACTAATTATGACATAAGAAAATATTTTAAATAAAAACGTGACTAGGTTAAAGTGAAACTAAGTAAATAAATAGTAAATGATAAGATTTATAAATCTAGTTGACTCGTAAACTTAAATCAAACATATATCTACTAGTATCTATATTGAAAAGTGAAATATAGACATTGACTTTGGATAACAATCTGTTATAAGTAGATAATTATCGTATGTAAATATTGATTAATTTGTTAGTATTGATAAACGTAAAAAATAAAATTTGAATTTTTTAAGTTTTCGGTTTTTCGGTTAACCGTCCGTCTCTAAGATCATGAACCATAACCGAAAAAACTAAAATATTCAGTTTGGTTAGCCTAGATTTTGGTACAGTTTGTCAGTTTTTTGGTTCGGATAGTTTGAACACCCCTAAATTATCAATACTTGGTCAACTTAACAATATGAGAGCAAGTATCAACTAAACAATTAACACGCTAAGTTGATTATTTCTAAGTTGTGTTGGAAGGTCACTTTTAGGCTTTAGACACCCAACAATGAGAATACTTATCAAATCTAAGCTTCTACACTAATCAGCTTATGATTAGCGTAGACAAACTATTGTAAGTATACACAAGTAAATCATTATCAAATCTATACAAACAAAGGGTTAATCTAACACTACCAAATAAGACGCCCTTATATCTTTCTTTCTTTTTTTTTTTGAACTTTAGACGTCCTTTTATCTAATTAAAACTATGTACCGAGTTTAATTTACTCTTTATATCTATTGACCTATTTTTTGTTTAATTAAATGGGAGACAAAGTCTACAATGAGTGCGGCCCTATAACCCACTGACCACCCTTTTCCAACTACCGAAACGATCCAATAAAGAACAAAAAGAAAAAAAAAGAAAAAAAAGAAGAATACGATATAACACCATAAGGCCATCCATATGACATGTAATTCAGGTTACTCAACCCAAAATCGTAAATGTCACATCAGATCTATATCTACTTCTCCTTCCCTTTCCAAACTAAAAGCTAGTATAGCCTAACCCAATATTACCCCTCTTTTTATTTAATTTTAAATTATATATATATATGAGAGAGAGAGAGAGAGGAGAGATGAGAGATGAGAGATGAGAGAGATAGAGAGAAGGTGTGGGTGGGGGTGGAGGTTAACGCTCGGGCTTGGGAACTTGAAGGAGGAAGCCGACCGGGTTGGGGAAGAGTGGTTTACTGGTGTTCTTGTCTCACCCGATGAACTACCCAAAGCTTTCAGGCCAAGCTATACGCTTGGTCTAACAACCCAAATTTCACCCTAAATCATGTTGATGAGTCGAATCCAATATCAGAAAAAAGATGGTCGCTTTTTACGCAGTTTCCAATCTATCAATCTATAAAAAAATAAAAATAAATCATTAGATGTTTATTTTGAACAGTTTAGATATAAAAATTGGAAATTCTACATTAAAAAAATCTCAACTATTTTATGGTTAGTTGCGTTTAATTGTTTATATCTTAATATTTATCATGTACAAGATATTTTATGCTGACATATGGTTATACCATGATATTTATTGGGGTGTACTTGATATTTTAACTCTCACTCTTTTATATCTTAACATGTACTTTTGGATTTTGGTTTAGATAGTAAACAAGTAACTAACTTGTTTAAAAAAAAGGGTGTGCTTCATGTCGAGACATACGAGCCACCAACCCAACACCGACATGGCAACACAAATCGTCAGCACTGCATAAATTAGAGAAAATGACCATACAAGTAAATAACCTGATGATAGAATGATGCATATTTTCATTACTGAAACAATGCAACAGTCGCTAAAAAGTAAGATTCGAACATGAGATAAGTTAAAAAGGTATCGAAGGGGTAGGCCAATTAAATAATTGTCAATCTAATTACTAGCAGTTTGGTGACACCTAAATTATTCCTATGCTTCAACTTTCAGCAACATTGTTCCTTCATTTTCACTCATTTCAACAGATTCACAAATACAAAAGATATTTAGTTTCAAAATCTTCCCTCTATTCATTCTTATCAGTTAGCTCTAAACAACTTATCAATCGAAAAAGCTTACCTTCACTACCTAAAATGCCTCCTCAAGAACCCGCTTCCTACACTCCTGATTCTCCATTGCTTCATATTCTCTCCCAGAAACCGTCTCTATCCCTTACTCCAACTAGAGTAAAATCTTTGTTAAAAATGAATCTTACCAAGAGGAAGTTAATCCTCATTCTTGTTTTTGTTCTTGTTGGTGCCTCCCTGTTCAGAGTACTCAGAATCACCATTACCACTTCGTATTTACCAACTCTCGAACACGAATTAAATACACACATGAGCCCTGCCACAAATGTTGACAAGATATTATCTGAAAAAGAACTTAGGTTTCTCTCGGATATTATTCTTAAGAAATCTCCTTGCAATCTTCTTGTTTTTGGGCTTGAAGATCAATACCTTAAGTTGCCATCTATTAATGAAGGTGGTGCTACTGTTTTTCTAGAGGACAAACCAGAAAAGCTAATCAAAATGACGGGGAATGTTAACGGGACACGGGTGTTCAGAATCAGGTACAAAACATCTGCCAAGGAAGCATACAAGTTGCTAAGGCATGCGAGAACACACTCGAGTTGTTCTTTGTGGTCTGGAAAAAGAAGGCTTACCTCCAAATGTAAGATTGCATTAACTGGGCTTCCTAAGGAAGTGCTCAAGACTAAGTGGGATGTTATTGTTGTGGATGGACCGGGTGGGGATGGGCCCGAGTCACCCGGAAGAATGGGTGCTATATATATGGCTGGTGTTCTTGCCCGTGCTGGAAATGGGACTAATGTGGTTGTACATGATGTTGATCGAACGATTGAGAAATGGTTTTCTTGGGAGTTTTTGAGTGAAAAGAATTTGGTTTCTTCTAAAGGAAAGTTTTGGAATTTCAGGATAGCTCAGAAAATTGATTTGGTTTCTTTGAAAACATCTTGAACAGAACAAACAAGTGTGGAAGTTAATAGCATTTATTCGATTTCTTTGTTTTTGTTCTTTTAAGTTTTAATGGTTAGGTGGAAAAAAAAGCAACACATGATCTAGTTAGGGGTGAACAATGTGTTTGAAGAATACTTCTTATTATACTGTATGAAAATAATTATATGTTGTTTGATAAAAGTAGTCGAATGAACACATTTAAACTGACGTGATGAGTTAAGAGTGTAAAAAAAACATTACCTGATTCAATCGTACGACGGGGCTTGTCAAAAGCTGATTAGTTTTCTCAAATGAGGATAATCCTGATTCAATCTCCAAAAAATCACCCATCTATCGGCTCATGAACATGATTATGAATAGTTCTTATTAGGTATTAGTTTTCTCCCAAATCTGATCCTACTCAAAAGATGGACCAGACGAGCAGGTGCTCGTGCAGGGAGTTCGCTTTTTAAGGGGTCTCATAGAAACTCCACAAGAGCAAGGAATGATTAAGGGAAAAAGAACCTAGCTCATAGCAAATATGATAAAGCTTTAGACATAACTGAATCCTAGTAAAAAATAACATTTAAATAAGGTAGATAACTAAATCTATAACAATGATTCTGCTGGTCGCTGATATCTTGGATACCAGCATAATCTGAGCAGTAATATAAGCACAAATAAAATCTTTTAAATGACCATATTAGTATATTACAGCTCTAGTAGCAGCATGCTAAACTGCAAATGTATGTAAACGCAACTTGTTAACTAATAAGAACACTAAATAATTGAATCTAGCAGCCAGTCATAATCAAATTAGTGAAAAAGCCCAGTAACTACAATTCCAGACAGTGTTTAACACAATGCCTGATAAGCTAAATAAAATCTTAAGAAACTTAATTATGAGAGATGCCATTAGTTTGGAAAAAGTTATGTATCTATTTAGAAATCGTTTTTATATTGATACCATTTTATGGTCCAATTGGCGGTCCACGAACTTGTTCACTAGGACCTTCACTCAATGAACAAAATAGTTCAATTAGTGCATCTACTCCATGAACAAAGGACGTACAGTAATACATGTAGATATAGATAAACTGATTGCTTTTAGTTTCACAACTTCCTTTACTTGTAGAAGTTTAAAGGCAAAATTAAAGTTAATATGCATGGCCTCCAACATTTTATAGAAGATGAAGACTATTTTGTGTTAATTAATTACTTAGGGGTGTTTGTTTTAGCTTATTACGGGCTTATTTTCCGGGAAACACCCGCTTGTACTCGTGAGGATCATGGAATCGGTATCAACAATCAAATCAAAATCAAAGCTAGTAACCACGATCTCACAATTAGTTATGTAAAATGCTCATATCAAAGAATTGTGTGTATCAGTGTATGAGTAAACTGTAAATTAATCGTAAATTCTTAATTGGCTTACTAAACGAAAAGGCCGTGAGATCTTAAAATCGGTAGCGGAACAGACGCACCAAAAGCGGTTGCGGGAAGCGAACTCTGTACAGAGATTTGATAGGCGCGTCAGATTGTGATTGAATTTGCAGAAGTCAAATGGAGTTTGCTGCTCTGTCTAGGGTTGTTCTTCAATCGCCGTCGTACGAATGACCACTAAGATTGACGAATCAAATTGCCAACATGAAAAAGTTGTGTGTTTGTGTGTATCGGTAACATCTTTGACCAACTTTTTCTCAACGATCCACGCACAAACGTAACTCCAAGTCCAAGTCCAGGTCCAGGACGAAGATGCAGTGGATTTTTTTATCAATGTTTATAAAAAAAATCATAATCCTAAAATTTTAATATTAAATGACAGGTGATTTAGTATACAATCATATATGATTTGTAAAAATATCATATAAAAATTACGAAAATGCCACTCCGTCCAAATTTTTAAAATGCAATCTGAACTATTGATGTCATTGATCCAAAAACTAAAATTAGTCCCTTAGAACAATGAATTAATTATGTATTATATTGAACATTCTTCATATCATTTTACTATTTCTTCTATTTTATCCTTCTATCCACTATAAGATGATATATGTAATTTACTAATTTTCTTTCCTTACCATTTCTATTGATTTTTAACACTTATGTTGATTATGTGATATATACTCTTATGAAAATGTAAATAGAGTTGGTCAAATAAATAAAGCATACCAAAAAGCCTTTCGTCTAACAATATTAAGGTGATTTTAAGGTGTTCTTCTTTCTCTTTAAGTCAAAATTTCGAATTTAGATTAGAATGTGTGTGTCACATATATGTTTGTTGTTCAAAATAATAAATAAACAAAGCATTCAAGTTTACAATCCTTTTGTTCTTTATATATTGATTTTTGAAAACATGTGTAATGTGTACCAAACTTTTGATTAGCTATTTTGCATGTGTTAGTTACAATAAAAAAATAATACAAGTTTAAGAGTTTTATATTCTCTTACAAGACAATTTTACTTATCATTCTACTCATTTGAGAAAATATTTGATAACCATAATACAAGATTTCTAAGTTTAAACATTGATAGCGTATGTATATGGCCCAGCATCAACCAAACCCCATAAGCCCATCACAAATACGTTCGATCCACCTCAAGAATTAGGAATTAGCCCAAAACTAAGTAGGTCCGACTCATCAAAGGAAGAAACCAATCAGAAGGTCAGTTGACCTACTAGAGGTTTATAATTTATCCTTGTGTGATTCCTGTTGAAGCATATACTCGAGGGGTGGGTGGGTGCAGGGCGGAAGATTTTTAATTGTCCTCCGACACGAGTCCTAGTCGTTGCGCTGTTCACCATCCAAACATTCGCTAGCTGGCAACACAACATCCCAAAGCAGATCAGCAGCAACAGGACAAAAAGGATCAGTAACCGTCTCCTTGAAAAGCTGAAGGAAGACATTGAATTGACCAGTGGATAATAGCATGTACCCTTTGACAATTCAAAATATAAAAGGAGATCTAGGAACTCCAGGTAAGGCATAATGAATTCCCTTCATTCTATACACTGATACATACACTAAGCTTTGTCCTCCCAAAGAAAGTTCTCATATTCTCACGCCGAAGCTGGGTCATGAGGGAAAACCCTCGTGAAGTGGCTAACGATGCACTGTTTTGCAGGAACTGCTGAGCTTCGGGAGACCG
This sequence comes from Drosophyllum lusitanicum, assembly GCA_032274825.1. Classification (NCBI taxonomy): domain Eukaryota; kingdom Viridiplantae; phylum Streptophyta; class Magnoliopsida; order Caryophyllales; family Drosophyllaceae; genus Drosophyllum; species Drosophyllum lusitanicum. The sequence continues at coordinate 6,844 of JAUEJL010088225.1, forward strand.
CTTACATCCGTTGTTGGACCTTCTAGAAGCCTTGTAGCAACAAACACGATAATGAAGTAGGAGAAAATAGAATTTTTCTAAGTTCATTACACAATAGAAAATTTAATAAATATTATACAAGGTTTTAAAAGATTTGATAAACATAGTACAAGGTTTCAAATATTGATACAAACAAATGAACAATATTTTTATAAAGGGTTGTGCTCAATAAAGTCTATTTAAAAAACATAGTCCTGAAATTTCAATATTCAATCACAGGTGATTGAGTATACAATCACATGTGATTTGTAAAAGCATCACATGTGAATTATGAAAAATTACGAAAATGTAACTCCGCCCAAATTTTTAAAATTTAATCTGGACTATTGATGACATTGATCTAAAGACCAAAATTAGTCTCTTAAGACTATGAATTAATTATGGACTGTATTGAACATTCTTCATATGATACAATTAGCTCTTTCACAAATTTTTCGGAAGAATTTTATGTTCATCTTTGTAATCCTAAATTATATTATATTCTTAAAAACGTTAAAATTACATCAATATTTTTTATAACTTTTAAGCTCCCATCTATATCCATATACATAACTTAAAGTTAATAAAATCATTTAAATATTAAAAAAAACATTATCTTCGAATTCATTAATATATAAAGTAACTATAAAATCCTCTTACCTACACAATACATCAGAGATAATTTTTTCTAATATTAAATTATTTAAGTAACTCTAGTCTCTAAATTAGGTCTTTGAATATAGATAAGAGTTAAAACTTTGAGAAAATCTATTGATGTAATTTCATATTTGTAAAATATAAATGTAATTCAAAAGTTTTACAAAAATATATATGTAAATTTTTTTCTTATGATAAAGAATTTTTTTATAAATAAGGTTTTTTTCTGTTCCATAATGTCATTTGCTTAATCAGTTACTAAAAAGTCTAATAAACCAACTTATAATGAATTTTCTCTGTTTTGCTTTATGATAAATCTTTTTTAATCCTTCTTCCCATTAAAAGACCCTTTGGCATGGTAAGAAACTAAGGATCACTTCTGAGCAAGTAGTTGAACAATCTTTTTGTGCATGTAGCCCATGAGTGACTACTTTACAATTATAAATGAAGTCTAACTCTTAGGTACTTTTTATTTTATAAAATTTGAAGGAATAAAAATTATTTAAATTCTATCCAGCTCACTTATGAAATAGACTTTTCATTACGTGGGGGAATGTTGACATTTTAAAAATATTAGATTTCATTCAAAAACAAGTTTACCAAACACAATACAACACGGAATTTGCTTTTAATTTCATTCCATTCTATCGAATTCTAAGAAACAAACACGACCTTAGATTACATAAACATGATATATCATATCTTTGTCTAACAATCTATGAAACTACAAACCTAAATTCGTTCGATACCACTTGAATTTTATTTAGTGAACGTTAAATATCATCAATTTAATATTACAATTCTAAGCTTTATAATTTATATAACATTTAATTTACCAAAGACAAAATTGCCCCCACTCCCCCTATTCATGTTTGTCCACTTCAATGTAACATTGCTATTTCTAATGGGTGTGATCCACAATTTCCATAATGTATTAAGATTCCTAAAAGAACCCCACCACCACCACCACCACCACCATTTATTGCTAAAAGACCATTCTTTCCATTTCAATTAAAAAAGTAGTTCTCCCCTTTGTTTTGGGGGTTTGAAGAAATTGAAATTGACAGTTTCAAGTGTTGAACATTTACTTGCTTGGAGCTTCCCTTTTTAATTTCTATCCATCACTCAAGAAACAAACATGCCAAATAAAAAGGCAAACTTTCCATGTTGTAAATTCTTTTTTAAAATGGCAAATTAGGTCTGTTTACTTGGTTGTAAGCCCATATATTAACAAGCACTAATTTTACTTCGCCACCTAGCTTACTCTAGATTCCAGTATCAACTTTGGTCTGTACACATTACTTAGCGGAGGCAGACCTAAATCAACATAAACCTCCTTGAAAAATTTTGGTAGAGTTCTTAAATCAGAATCCATATAATGATGCTCATACAGGAAAGTTGGCTCCTGGGTCCAAAACTTGGGGTTTCCTTTGAGAAATTGTGTCCAATCATTGCGAATACGCTTGCATCCTCTAAATTAGCGATGTTGTTCGCAATTGCAATTTTTAAACGGAAAATAAGATTAATACATTGTTTAGTATCATTTTCTTAAATGGGCATCTTCAAAAAAAAAAAAAAAAAAATCTTTGTTTTACACTCTACTCCTTGTAAAGATATTATTAGATTAGTTATGATCTTTTTCATTATACTTTTTAATGCATGAGGCATCTTTTTCATCATGTTTGTATTTGCTATGAGATATTATTGTATGTTGTTGTAATTATTTGAAAGGAACCAACCTTAATAGTAATTCTAAAATAACTATGAGCAGTCATTTGAAAAGGTAATTAAGATTGAAAATAAAAAAAGAATTGAACTGTGAGTCCTCACATGGAAGAAACACCTCCACTATTGTTTGTCCCTTGCTAGTTTGCATTGCATCTCATATAGCTATTGTCCAAATCTATTGTTCCAAATGTTATACTGAAAAAGGAGGAACACCATTTTGTGCATAACACCAAAGATTTCACCCATGGTGTTTGGGGAAACTCTTTACTTTAATTGTCTTTTTCATCATCTCTCACTTTGACTCACTCACTTCATGAGAGGGTAAAAAAGGGACTACCAATCAGGCAATCACCTCAAGTTTAGTAGAACACATATTTATGTCAAGTACATCTTTTAACAGAAAGTTACAAGGATATTAATCTAATATCTAAAGTAAATATAACTTTCCAACCAAGTTGCAGAATCTCCTCCATCTTCAAACCATGAAAAGGTTTTATTGTTCAACTCTTGATGCCTAATCAATCACAACCTCAACAGTTCTTAAATTTCAAATAAATTTCATTTTTCTAATAAGATATTTTGTAGAATTACCATAGAAGCTTTGGTACGTGTGAATGTACTCCTGCCGACATTGACCGCCATTTCGTTTTCTTCTCTAAGCTAGGTAGCTTAAAATCTTAGTTCCAAATGAATTTACAAGTCGGGTTTTCGACTAGAATTCGACACGATCAATAATGTATCTAAATCATTGTTGTTAGTGTTTGTATACCCATACATCACCATCAAAATGGAGATGGGAAAGCAACATTGCACTAGCTAACAAGAGAAAGAAAGATGACACATGTGAAAAGACAAAATGTTAAGGATAGATAATGGTGATAGCCTATGGGGTTGATGATTTTTCCAAAGAAAGCATGTCCTACGTACACTTCTATTCCATCAATGTATCCAAATCAAACACAAGGGACAAATAGTGTTACGGAATGTGGAGTTGTTTAATTTTTTTTTATTAAACTTATAACATTTTATATTTTTTGATAAACCGGCAATATCTACGTAAAACAGACTAAATTATTATTCGACTATATGAGCCGCTTAAATAAATATGTAGATGTAAGGTAAAGTTACATGCTCTTTAGGTTGAGAGATTATGCTATACTTGTTTTTCCAATACCTAAAAGTACAATATTTATTAAATGATCATATATTAAAATGTTTTTAATAGAAATTTTTATTTGATTTATTATTTATCTTTAATTTAATATATATAGGTTTGAATTTATTCATAGACTTGTTTTAATTTTTTGTTTACGAAAGGTTTACTTATTAAAACAATATTTAAATATGTAATTAGCTCTATCAAATTTGGTCAATAATTTCTATTTATACTAATATGAAAACAGGCAAATTAGTAGAAATTTTAATCGCTTAAAGTTAAGCATTTAAAGCATGAAACCAAATACTTTGTAAAATAGTATATATAATATTTTAAAAACTTATTTTTAAGTTAAAGTTGTTTAATGAATAAAATGATGATACTATCTTTGGTTGGAGAGATTATTTGTTTTGTGTTTAAGAAATGGTTTAGTTTACTAAAATGTATCTAACTTGTCATATTTTATTATTGTGCGTATCAAACTTTAAAAGTTTCTATTATGTGTACTAAACTTCTAATTTGTTGCTATTAGATATATTTTGGATACACAAAAAAGGAAAAATATATAGGTTTAGTACATACAATATCGACAAATTAAATGTTCGATACTCACAATAGAAACTTCTAAAGTTTGATACACACAATAGCAAAATGTGACAAGTTGGATACATTTTGGTAAACTAAACTTTTTATGAGAAGTTTTAAACAACTAATAAAAAACAATAATCTAATAGATGCTATTATTTGGACCCCTTCCATTCACATACTAAATATGTCACATTAATCAATTACAGTTTCTAATACAGATGATACACTCATATATATCACATAGAAAAATTTAAATAAACAATCAATAAGATACAAATAGCTTTACCCTAATTTAATCGGGAATATTGAAAACTCAACCGTGTATCAAACTAACTGCCGCACCGGTTCACTAGTCCGATGTGTCTATCCAGTCAAGTGTATCAAACTAACTGCCGCACCGGTTCACTAGTCCGATGTGTCTATCCAGTCAACTATGAAAATAGGATGACGTTATAAAGATTTTGAGAAACTAAAAAACTGTAAAAAAATAACAAAACAATATTTTAACTACTTCAAATATAAAAAAATTCATTGTTTCTACATAATCATTTAAACAAAAAAATTACATTCCAACGTCAGTTGTTTAAACTTTAATTAAGTTCAAATATTAATCATTCATCTAATAACGTTGAAGTGCTAAACAATTTTAATCGTAACAAACATTTGCAACCATCATTAATGCTCATTAATGATTTATTAAAGAGTATTTTCGTTATTTATATACTTATCAAACCGTGAAGACGTGAATTGCGTGTAGATTGATAAGTCATTATTATGTTGGCTTAATTTTCTCAAAATATCTCTCACTAATAAGCTCATTAAATAAGTTATTGATGAGCAATTAGAATTATTAGTCATTGATATATTTTAATCAATTGTCAAGATTAATTCTCGCGGTTCTCATATATATATATATAGGATCAAATGAGAACACTTTTTAAGGTAAGAACTTGGAGAACAGTTTATAGCCCTTGGATGATCTATATATATACATATATATATATACATATATATATATAGTGAAAAGTTTATTTGAGAACCGTTTTCATTGTGAGAACCAATCTTAGCCGTCCAATTTTCCCTCCTTTAGTTGGATTGCCCACCCATTAATTCCTTACATGCACCTTGCCACACTCAATCCCCCACGCTCTTCATCCATGAATTTCACTTACCAATTGAACGGCTAAGATTGTTTCTTGCGGTTCTCGCAATAATAATGGTTCTCAAATGAAACCTCCCATATATATATATATATATATAGGGTAAGGATTTACATAGTCTCACCCTTAAACATAGAACTCAAAGACCAATTTTCAGCCACTCATTTAAAAGGACAAAATATGAATTGTAAAAAAAAAAAAAAAAATCAAACTCACGTCTCCTATGAGACTTCCCCATAATTTCTTTTTTTTATTTACCCCTAAAATCTTTAAATGACCATAACTATTTCAATTTTATGAATTTGAGCAAAAAAATTATACCAACCTACTCATTTTTTAATCCTCTTTCAAACAAGACCACTCTTCCAATATTTCTGAAAAAAAAAATCGAAAATGCAAACCATATGAAAATGATACCAAAATGTTATTATTTTGAATCATGTGAATTTTTTTCACTTTCAGCTATAATCATGTGTATTGTTATCATTTTCTATTGAATATCAGAGATTATTATTGCTTAATGAATAGATTACAACAAAAAACAAATATATATAGGAGAACATTAAGGATAACAATCTATTGAATAGCCGATGTGGGACACCATTCGATGAAGCCCATTAATACGCCCCCGCGGTTTGAGCGGTAGGAAGACGAACGCTCAAACTGGTCCTGAAGTCAAGAAACAATGAAGACGGTAGTCCCTTGGTGAAAATGTCCGCATACTGATATTGAGATGGAACATGAAGTACACGAATCTGACCATTCGCCACTTTATCACGAACAAAGTGGATGTCAATTTCAACATGTTTCGTACGCTGATGATTAACCGGATTTGAGGACATGTAAACAGCACTAATATTGTCACAATAGACAATGGTCGCCTTTGGCAAAGGCGTGTGAAGCTCGCGAAGAAGATTGCGAAGCCAAGCAATCTCAGCAACAGCATTGGCGACTCCCCTATATTATGCCTCGGCACTAGATCGAGACACGGTGTGTTGACGCTTGGATGACCACGACAGTAAGTTGTTACCCAAGAACACACAGTACCCGGACGTGGAGCGCCGTGTCGTAGGGCAACCACCCCAATCAGCATCCGAATAAGCCACCAGCGAGGAACCCGTAGAGCGGTATAAATGTAACCCAAACTGTAGAGTGCCGCGAATATACCGAAGAATGCGCTTGAGAGCCGCCAGATGAGGCTCCCGGGGGTCATGCATAAACAAGCATATTTGTTGAACTGCATATGTAATGTCGGGTCTAGTAAATGTGAGATACTGCAGGGCACCCGCTAGACTGCGATAAAGCGTGGGATCCGAAACCGGAGGACCATCAGGTCCAAGTTTAGAATCAACATCAACCGGGGTTTTAGAAGGGTTGCAATTCACCGTGTTGGCCCGTTCAAGAATTTCTGAAGCATACTGACTTTGCGAAAGAAATAACCCGTCAACATTGCGTGTAACAGAAATGCCCAAAAAATAATTGAGAGAGCCGAGATCGGTCATTGCAAACTCATTTCGAAGAGATGCAATAATGCACTGCAAGAGAGACTCAGATGAAGCAGTTAAGACAATATCATCGACATAGAGTAGCAGATAAGCAGTATCGCCAGCATGGTTATAAATGAAAAGAGACATATCGCATTTGCTGTGCTGAAACCCAATGGTGAGAGCATGTTGAGCAAATCGTTGGAACCATGCGCGAGGAGCCTGTTTCAGGCCATATAGGGATTTGCGCAAAAGGCACACATGATCGGGATGATCCTGATTAACAAAGCCAGGCGGTTGATGCATATAAACTGTTTCATTAAGAGTGCCATGAAGAAAAGCATTCTTCACATCAAGCTGATGAACAAGCCAACCTCGTGTAATAGCAAGACTTAAAACAGTGTGAATGGTAGCCGGCTTAACTACCGGACTAAAGGTCTCATCGCAATCAACCCCAAGCTGTTGGCTTCTACCATTTGCCACCAGACGAGCCTTATACCTGCTCAAAGATCCATCTGCATTGAATTTATGTCTAAATAGCCACATGGAACGCACAATGTTAGTATCACCGGGTCTCGGGACAAGATCCCAAGTCCCATTTTTAATTAAAGCATTGTATTCTTCTTGCATAGCGTGTGACCAATTTGGATCGGTTTGAGCTTGGGTATGAGAGCGAGGAATAGGAGAGATAGTGGTGGTATGAAGATTAAGGCGTTGTGTAGGTTTGTGTATGCCTACACGGGAGCGCGTGATCATGGGGTGAGTCGAGGAGGGAGCCGTAGGAGGGGAAGCGTGAGGAGGGGGAGGGTGGTTCGAGATTTGGTGGGGCCGTGGGCGTGGGTGGGGGAATGGGAGTTTGAAGGAATCGTTTAGTTGTCGGGTTTAGGTTATCATCTAGGAAGGTATATGAGGGTGAGGCGGTGGGAGTCATGGAGCCGAAAGGAAAGGAGGTTTCATCAAATATTACATGACGAGAGATGATGATGGTGTTTGTGTGAAGGTTAAGACAACGGTATCCCCGATGGTTAGGGGAGTAACCGAGATGAATACAAGGAGCGGAGCGTGGTTCAAGTTTATGTTTAGGAAAGAGGTGAGGGTAGCATAGGCACCCAAAGGTGCGTAGGTGGGAGTAGGTTGGGTTGCGGTTGAGAAGTTTAAAATAGGGTATGGTCTTTTGAATGGCAGAAGAGGGAAGGATGTTGAGTAGATGCACAGCCATGAAGAGTGCTTCGACCCAAAGGGTCGGTGGAAGGCGAGCGTGAAAGAGGAGGGAGCGAATAACATTGTTTATGGTACGAAGCATTCTTTCGGATTTGCCATTTTGTTGAGAGGTTTGAGGGCATGAAAAACGAAAAGTAATTCCATTGGTACGAAACAAGTCGTGCATGAGACGGTTATCAAATTCACCACCATGATCACATTGAAAGGCTTTGATTTCTTTATTAAATTGTGTTTTAACATAGGCACGAAAGTGATTGAATTTAAGAAAGACATCAGATTTGTGTTTGAGTGGATATGCCCAAAGAAAGTGTGAAAAATGATCAAGAAAGATAACATAATATTTATAGCCACTAAAACTTAAAACCGGAGAGGTCCATACATCAGAATGAATTAAATCAAAGCTAGAATCAACACTAGTACTAGACGAATAAAAGGGAAGGCGTGTATGCTTGCCAAGTTGACATGCATGACAAGGCACACACGATTTCGGTTTATTACAATCAATGAAATTATTAGAAACTAAAAAACGAAGCACTTCATCATTGGGGTGACCAAGCCGAGAATGCCAAGTGGAAGATGGAGTTGTGATAAGGGTGGCGGGAGAGGGCGGGACAGGGTAGAGATCACTTTTGCTGTCACATCGCAGGAGGAGGTTGCGGGTCTTGAGATCCTTCACAGAAAAACCGTTCGGATCAAATTCAATGGAACATTTATTATCGGTTGTAAATTGACGAACAGAAATTAGGTTTTTAATAATATGAGGGGTGACAAGAACATGACGGAGATGGAGAGGTTTAAAGGGAGTGGGTAACATGCTATGCCCCTCATTAGTAACGGGAATGGTATGCCCGTTACCGACGAGGATGGAAGAAATACTACTTTTATTAAAAAGGGAATGGAGAATACCTGCGTCCGAGGCCAAGTGAGACGAAGCACCGGTGTCCATGAACCATCCGTGAGTACCCAAGTCTTGCAAGGTCATCGTATTGAATGCCTGTGGTAGATTAGTGGGCTGATCTGGGTGAACCGTGGTACCTGGAGGGTTTTGGGCCGTAGCCGGCTGAGCGAACCACGAAGGCGACGGTAGGAGAGGTCCGGGTGAGGGTGGATAGTATATGGGGTGAGTAGGGAGTGCGGTGGGTGCTGGTGGGCGATTTTGTGGTGGTGGCGGGTTGTGAGAGGGAGGGCGAGGGGTAGAGCCATTCAGTTGGGTGGTGTGTAGAAATCAGCACTTAGCACCGAAACGACACGAGCCACGCGCAAAATTGCGACAAGCCGGGGTGTTGGTATTATTTGTTCGGGGTTTGGAGGATTGAGCCACCATAACATGAGATGGACTAGGGTTGTCATGGGTAGGTTTGTCATGATCTTGATTTAATTCTTCAAGAACAAGCATGGATTTTGTTTCAAGAAACGTGGGTAAAGGTTTGCTATGGCGGATAATGGTAACAACGTTAGAAAATTTACCTTTTAAACCATTAATGGCATGGGTCACGAGGGTTTTATCCGGGACCGGTTCACCAATATTAGAAAGAAGATCAGCCATTACCTTGATTTTGCTAAAGTAAGCGCCAATAGATAAATCACCAATGTCTAGATTCCGAAGTTCGTTATCAAGCTGGATTGCCCATGTTTCTTTGTTGTCGCGGAAGTGAGTTTCAAGAGTTAACCACACCTCTTTTGCAGTAGAGTTCTTTTTTACTACCATTTGAAGAAGGGATTTATTAATGGTACCATAAATCCAAAGTTTAACCAAGGAGTCTATGGTGATCCATTCATGATCGTTGTCATCTTTCTTCTGCGCAGAGCCGTCGAGATGACCAAGGACACCCACACTAATGCAGTGGGTAGTAAACAATTCACACCAAGCATCATAGTTCAATTGATCCGTGTCGAGAACCAAAGGAACATATGATTTAATGTTAACAATACCAAAAGGTTTGTCATTGTGGGTGGTGGTGTTGCTAGGGCCGGCCATCGAAGAGGAGGAGGAAGGGATAGAAATTTTCGAGAGAGAGATAGAATCGGCCAAAAAAGGAAAAAATTTAGAGAGGATATGGCTCTGATACCATATTGAATATCAGAGATTATAATTGCCTATCCAAAGATTACAACCAAAAACAAATATATATAGGAGGACATTAGGGATAATAATCTATTGAGAACCGATGTGGGACACCATTCGATGAAGCCCATTAATAAATTGGTCGAAAACTTGAATCTATGTGAATATGCGAAGTACCTATACAACATTTAATTTCTACATAATATGTACAATTTAACACTTATCTAATACAAACTGATAAAATTGAGCTTTGAAGACGTATAGTGTTCTCCATACCATCTCTTTTCATGGTTGTGAATATCTTCATGCCCGCAAAGGAAACCCATCACACCCATAAAACTCTCCGGACCAACATAGAACCTAAAATTTTCAGTTCTCTTTTTTTAAAAGCACGGGTTTCGGCTCTAATCGTCCCCGAATGCAATCAAATTCAATTGTTTAATTCCAACTATTACTTTAAGTTTCTAACAACATTCAAACCCTTGTTTAATTCCAATTGTTTTTTTTGGACAACAACCAAATTATATTAGAATTTTAAAACCTTAGCAAGGAGCTAAGAGCAAAGAACACGTACACCTACAATGAAAACAAACAGAAAAAACGGCATTACACCTTCTACAAGAAGATTAACACACCAATTGCTCCGTAACTTTCTAGCAAGATCCCCTATTGTATTCAACCGGAAAAAGGGCTTACTCTGCGTCAAGCTTAATGAATCACAAGAAGAATAATTTGCTATAAGGAAAGGCCTTCGAGTTCCGTAGAGACCATAAACCCACCGGGCAGTGAAAATAATCGAATAAAAAAAAGTTGCGTGTAAATCAAATAAGGTTTATATCTATAAATTGGAATCACCGACACTACTAACTATCACACAACTAGGAAATTGTATCTAATTGTATAATAGTATAGTATTGGCAAGATCGGATGTCGAACACTTGGTGAAAAGTATGATTTCAGATTTAAAAGACTCAATTATTAGTTAATCTAAAAACAAGTAAATTAAATTGGGGAGATTGGTTTTTAAACTAAAAACACAATAAATAATTAAACTAAACAAAAAACAATCTAAAAGCAAAATAAAGCTGAGATCTTGGAATGAAAACTATCAATATAAAGTATTTCCATTTAGATTCGATTACCTCTTCGTCAAAGTTGAGAACTTGGAATGATAACCAATCTGATGGTGGCAAACCGAATAAATTTCGTCAAATTTATGACCATCCTCTTAAATATTTAGCTTCAAACCATCTCTCGGACTTCGAAATCACCAATGGAAGCTCTTTGCCGTCATTATGAAATCTAAAATCGCATAGGTTATCCCTGATTTGAAGAGAATAAGTCCTTAAATAGGTTTCAATTTCGGATGTTGACGCATCGTGATACTGGAACTAACGTGTCGCGTCTCAATTTAATCACCCAACATTGTTGGCTTGGACGCTTTAGACGCACGCGTCGTGTTACAAGGCTTTAACACATCACATTTTTGGCTTATCACGACTTGACCTTTAAAATGAGATTGTAACCCTTCGAGTTTAGTTTCTGTGACCGCTTGAATCACCTCACTTTGAATTTATATGAGTGAAATATGATTAAAAAAAAAGTAAAGGTGTGAGTCAGAACTGTTTGCTTTTTTAATTTTCTTCACTATTTGCTCTAAATTTTCCGAGATCCGCCTTTTTAACATGAAATTTATATTTTAACAGAATATGTATCTTTTGACTTAATCACATATGATAACAGGCTAAAAGTAACAACATATCACATTCAATATATATCTAAATAATGCGTTATCAAAAGTTTCATGCTTTTTACCTTTCATTCTCAAATGAACCTTCCACACTCCACCGCTGTAGAATTCATTCAAAAAGTTTTGCTCAAATCAAACATGAACGAAAAAAATGAAGCTCCGTGAAACTCAAATCCACATACGAAACAATTAAATGAATATGTTTTAACTCCTCTTCGTAAAAAATTGCAAAGCGTAAGCCTTTAATTGAAAACATTTACTTTATTGGGGAGCGATGTAAGCCACATAGTTTAAAAAGTGCCCGCAGTCCCGCACCCCCTATAGACTCCGTCAATTGCCGGCCTTAATGAATCTCATAAAAATACAAGACGGATATTATTAGAGAATGTAAATTTAGTATAGGATATTAGAGAATGTAGATTAAGGTTTTGTATATGATAATTTAGTCCTATTGTAAATATAGGCTAAAGTTTATTAGGATTTGATATTAGGGTTTCTTTTGTATTTTTTATACTCTATAAATAGTTATAAATATAATACAAAATATCTATGAGGTTTCTCATTATTCTACATGATATCAGAACCCTAAGGCTCTTACCACATCTTCCTTTTCTCATCCTCTTCTGTTGTCGCCGCCATTGAACTACGGCTAGTCACTGCTGTTTTCCTTCTTTTCATCGCCCCCTTGAGTGATAACTTTCTTTCTTTTCGTTATCCTCTCATCCGGCCCCAGGGACGCATTGTAAATAAAAATTTATTTGTTTTCTCTCCCTTGCTGCCACCACCACCGCACTTCTTGCGCCACCGTAGTTGTAGCTCCTGCCGCTGCAGTCGTAGCTCCCACCCTCACCACCCGCCGCCGCCGGCATAGTTGTACCTCTTGCCGTGCAGTCGTAGCTCCTACTGCCGTCGTAGCTCTTCTAGCCGCTAACTTGTCGCCATCTTGCTGTCACGGAGTTTTCTTATATATATATGTTCTTTTATCTTTTATTTTATTTTCCGCTCCAGTGTGAGCGTCCGATCATCTACTGCTTTCACTGTAGGGGAGTATTAGAGAATGTAGATTAGAGTTTAATATATGATGACTCAGCCCTATTGTATAGATAGGTTATGACCCATTAGGGTTTCTCATGTACCATTTGTACTCTAAAAATAGTTATCAATGTAATACAAAACACCTACGAGGTTTTCATTATTCTACAGATCTAAGGTGTAACGTCCCAAAAAAAAATTTCTTTTTTTTTCTTGTTGCAATTGATACGGATTGAAAAGTTAATACGGGGATAAATACTGAAATTGTTAATTAGAACTCAGGTAAAAGTTAAACTGGAGTTTGAATTCGAACAACTAAAATTGTGAAAATACAATAGATAACTAAAGTAGTTTGGCATGTTGCGGAAGCTGGTCAAGAATGAGCTATCAAACACGAACTGGGGCCCCGCCGTGGTCATCACCTGAAAAAGATGGTTTAAACAACAACCGTAAGCACAAAGCTTAGCCAGCACTTTACATACAACTAAAACCAAACATCACATCATCAACTTGTTTCACGTATGCCACATCATTCATTCCCGCTACCAGAGTAGATGGTCCCTCATTTCCTCTACCGTAGTAGACGGTCCCACATTCCTGCCACCGAAGTGAACGGTCTCATCATTCCCGTCACCGGAGTGAACGGTCCCATCAATCCCGTCACCGGAGTGAACGGTCCCATCATTCCCTTCAGCGGAGTGAACGGTCCCACCATTCCCGTCACCGGAGTGAACGGTCCCATCATTACCGTCACCAAAGTGAACGGTCTCATCATTTAGCAAGGCATAACATTATCATTCAACACATATCACATATCATAGTCATGTAACATCGGTTTAGATTGTAAGTAAGAGTACTCACATGTAGCAGTCTTAGTTACACAGTTCTTAGTTTACCAATTCACTTGTGATTACTTGTTAGTCGGCCGCCACCTACAACAAGCCTAAATGAATCAACACCGCGCATAAATCCCTTGCTCATCTATAAAATTAATTGGGGTCTTAAGCCATACCATGCTTAAGTCCGTAAGTCGGACCACACAAATTACAAAGGTCGGATGAGGCCCCAAGGTCGGACCAATCGTGCGACCCTCATAAAGGCCGGACCAATCACAATAGGTCGGACCAAGTTCAAATGCTAAATTTCGGATCATCCATGCGACTTATACCAAAAGTCGGACCACAAGTTAAGTCCCCAAAGGTTGGATCACATAAAAACATAAGTCGGATGGCATCAAAACCATAAGTCGGATCAAGTCCGAAGGTCGGATCAAACACAAAATACTCAAAGTCGGATCACATGAAACCGAAGGTCAGACCATACAATATTTATGAAAGTCAGATGGAGCAAGGGTCGGACCAAGCCATGCGACATATCTAGTTTTTCTTGTTCATCCTTAAACCCCAAAAACCCAGATGTCACATATCTATTTATCACTTTAACAGAGTAAGATAAGAAACATTACCTGATGATTCTCTTGCAATTCCTTATGCCTAAGGATGGTTCTTGACCCCCTTTTTCCTATGTTCTACGAGAGGTTTTACACACACAACACACAGTGATTTTCTTTGAATGAATGTAACAGTAATCATGCGTTGGGGGCTACGCCCTAATTCCATATATATATATATATATATATATATATATATATATATATATATATATATATACACACACACCTTCCTTACAAGGCTTGGGCCTAACATAAACACTCAATCCTACCATGTAATTTAACCCAATTAATTATCTTTGTCCATTTAACTAACTAGTTACCCAAGGCCAATTGACCAACTAGTCTAGAATCAATTCATAACACAATTAAATCATGATATAACAATTATTGTCAATAAAATATTCTTCTATTAATTTCGAAAGTTCGGGTATTACATAAGGACCAATTCCACCTTAGAAACCCATTTGCATATGACTCAGCCTTGAATAGTGATTGGAGATATAAATTATAGTTGTTGAGCTCTTTGGATACCGAAGATATTTTTCCAAACACCATGTTTTTCAGTCTCAAGAGGATTAATCGTACGAGATCTAACATAGCCGTGTAATGCTATAATCACTTGCTTCGAGATTAAACAAGATTCCATTTAAAATCTATACCCCCTTTTGATACTAGTGCAAGATTTAGATCCTGAAGGCTGTTAACACCAAGATCTCCAATCTCTTTAAAAGCTGACACTTTTTTCCAGGAAATCCAACATATTTTCCTTGAATTTTGATCAGCAGCCCAAAAGATGTGACAACATATCCACTCCAATTGATCAATAACTATTGACGGGGATTTATAGATCGAGATAAGATAAATCCCAAGTGAACCTTGCACTAGTTTACAAAGTGTTAACCTCCATCAGAGAGAAGTAAAGATCTCCACAATGATAATTATGAATTGAAACGATCAATTATCAACCACTAGCCTAACCCCTTTTTCATGAAAGAACCAACAGGGAGTCCGAGAGAAATAAAAGGAAGATATCCCAACCGATAGCTCAGTTTAGGGATAAACAACTCTAGTAGCCTCTTGATTGTCCACACCAACTCCTACAAGACTAGTTTTTGACATATTAACTTTCAATCCAGAAGCTAAGTAAAAACAACTTAATATTCTTTAAAGGTTTTGAATATTAGGAAGGCACCAATTACCAACAAAGATGGGTCATCAACTTACTTTAAATATGATGAAGAGGAAGGCGATAGAGGATCACCTTATCACAATCCCCTAAACATAGAAAATTCTCTATTCGGGGAGTCATTTACTACTTACTAGCACCAAAATACATGATGATCTCAAGCATTTATCAATCCATAATCTCCACTTATGTCCAAAGTTCATTTGACCCATTATGTATTCTAAAAATTCCCAATTCAAGGTATCAAAAACTTTCTCAATATCAACTTTAAAAGATAAAGGCTTTCTTGTTTCTTTCTTTTTTAACTTTTTCACCGGTTGATAAGTTTATTGATAATAAGCGGTCCGTCTAATATGTTGGGATTCTTAATAAATGTTATCTTTTCTTTCCCAGTATTCATGTCCAAGACCCTTTTAACTATTGGATAATACCATTAATATAATTTTATATAAGCACTCAACTAGGCTGATAAGCCAGTGATCCCAAAGAGGAATTGGATCCCTAACCTTTGGAACAAGTGTGATCAAAGGAATCACATGCATCCCCGTAACAAGAATAAAGAAGGTATATTAACCTCAAATTCTAGGAACTTAGTATTGATGGAATATATGTTACTACAATTGGAAAATATCAACAACGTCCACTTGAGCTGGCCTTGAAAAGTTTTAAAGGCTTAGGATGCTCCAACTCCCTTTACACCCTCCCTCGATCTTTACCAATTACTTTTACTTTAAATACTAAAGAAAACCACATGATAACGTACGGTTCCTTTTCTTCCTGTCAATCTCTTCATTCTCGTGCCTCCCTCATTTTTTTATAATTATTTAATTCAATTTAATTTGTTACCCTATTTCTCGGGGTAAGTAGGGTTTAATTAAGAAGTCAAGCATGTCTATTTTTCATTAAACAAGTTTCAAAATACCATACGTTGATGACTTTCTTATCTCCATCAATTGAGGTATAACATATTTTTTTGAAAACAAAGGGTTAAATTAGAAGAGCGATTCGGTATTTTCTCAAATGGCTTACTAATGAGTTGTTTGTTTAAATATCATCTTTTTAAATAATTTAATTTGTTAACACTTGAATATGTTAATAAAAACATTTATTCAAATTAGTTAGTAGGTACATCTATCTCTTTTTATGGTTATTATGTAAACACGCATACCAATTTGATTAAATTAAAAAAAATCAAATTTGATTATAAAGAGTTCTATAAAAAACTTGATGATGATGTTATGTATAAATTTCGGATTAGAATAAATTTACTCCTCTTTTAAGAGATTTTGTATCCATATATATTAATATATATGTATAGATTACAATTGTTTAGGGGTGAGCAAATGGTCGTAACCGGCCCGGACCGGAACCGGAACCGGTTTAGGCAAAAACAGAGAACCGAAAACCGGACTGGTTAAACTAAACCGGTGCCGGTACCGGTTCCGGTCCCGGTGCCGGTTTTTCGGTTAAATACCCGGTTAGAACCGGAACATGTTCTTATGCAGTTTGTACAACTAGTCAATACTTTGAGACAAATGAATTTAAACAAAATAGTCCTTATAATACTTCTTCGAATATTATAAAGTAGGGTTGACGTAGAAAGTTACATGATGACATCATGCGTGGCTAAAACTTGAAGGAAAACAAGTGTTCAACGTGCAAAATAAATTAAAACAGAAAATAACACATGATTCATAGTAAAACATACGTTATGATTTTTTTTGAATTTGAATGGATTAGTATTAGACTATTAGGTTATTATATTATGAAATTGTTATGCCTTCTTAAAAAAATTTCGGTCCGGTTCCGGTTCTTTACCCGGAACCGGTGGCACCGAACCGGTTTGGAACCGGAACCGAATTAGACCATTTATAAGAACCGATAACCGGCCCGGTTGATGTTAACCGGTCCGGGTTCGGCACCGGTTCCGGTTCGGTTCGGTCCAACCGGGCCAAATGCTCACCCCTACAATTGTTTTACTATATATGTTAATATTCTTTAATACCATAAACTTTTATAATCTGCGTTAATCATCCCTCATTTTTTACACGGGATGTTAAGCTAGTTTTATTAATTCAACTAGCAAGATGCTAGAATATAGAGATTACTATACATTAAAACATAATCATAGGATTGCAATACTACATAGACCAGACAACAGACTTCTTTTTTGTCCTAAATTTTATCCGACTAAATAGTGTTGCTTGAATTTCGTCCACCACCAAAGTTATCGAAAACTTCTTTACATTTAAAACAAAATTGTTTCCATCTTTCCACACAAACCATTAAAAACTAAAATTTACAATTTATTAATCGAGTATTCACGTCGAGTTTGGGTTATTGTGTTCGTGTCAACATATTTTCGACACATTTATTTTCATGTCGAGTTCGGATCGTATTTCGTGTCAACCCATTTTGCCCAAATATGTTCGACGAGTACTTTTTCGCTTTTCATATACAATTTTCATTTCATTTTCCCAATTCTTTTTTTGTTTCAGTTACGAATTTCAAAAATGATATTCACTTATATTCTAATTTCAATATTTAATGTTCTTTCTTATTATATTCGAATTTTAAATTCAGTATTTGTATCGATTTGATTAAAATTTTGATTTTATTTTTTATTCAACTTATATAAATGAATATAACAAAACCAATATAATTCTATCAAGTATCAATAAATAATATCATTAAATAACCGAATAACTTAAAATAATTCGTCATTAAATAGAATTATAAAGCGAATTCAAAATAATAAAGTACCACCAATCAAGTAGTCAAATATTAAAGTACCAAAACCATATAGTTAAAACAACAAATACCAAAATGATTTATTATTGTTTTAACTTTAAATCTTTTATATTAAAATTTACAAACCTCTTTTCAAAATTTAAATTTTAAGGATTAAAGAATTTTTTTTATAATTTTACCCTTAGAGAGGTTATACAGCTCACTTTTAGGTTGACCATAACCTGGTCAATTTATTTTTGTGTTGACCCACTTTTAACCCATTTTGTGTTCATGTCACTTTTTTCGTATCGTGTTTGTGCCGACCCATACATTGCCAACCTTAGTTTTGATATACAAATTTGTATATTCAATCAATTATAAGAGTGTTAGGAGTGGTCTTACTAATCACTATACCATCATGTTAGCTTTTTTCTCAAACCACTCATTACGGTAGTGGTCAATACTCACCATATCAAATTCTAGAAACCACTACTAATAAAAAATCAAATAAATGAAAAATAAGAAATAAGAATGTGAGAGGGAGAAAGAGTTGGGCCCACCTGAAACCTTACCCCTGACCTCACCGCACAGTCTCCCTCACTAGCAACGGCTAGGGGTGCTAAAAAAACTTAAAAACCCGAACTGCCATATATTATTTGAAATAAAAAAAATCGATAAATCAACAATCCAAGAACCCCGAAATAAAGGTACCCACTAAGTCTCCAGTCAATTTAGGTTTTATAAATTTATTATTCGCGGGTACCCGCGCCGAACAGTATGCATTCGGTTTATTAAAAAAATATTTATTAATATTTCATAATAAAAAATTATTAATCTTAAAAATATTTTATCTCATAGTGTGTTTTCTTCGTTCATTGCCCACTGCACATTGATTTTGTTATCCACTTTCTTCATTGCTGTCCACGGCGCCATTCTCCACCCCTCGCTCCCCTCATCGTCTACTCCGTCATTTCTAAATACATAACATAAAGTACATTTAGAACCAATCACACTACTACTTTCAGATTTCAGACCACTTTTGGAAAAATATCTCGCTAATCGTCACGAAGAGCTTTTGCAATAAATTTGTGATGGAACTCAGCAGTCCAAAAAAGGTTAACAAGTTGCGACAGCTTTGGGAAGGGAGAACTTTGCTTTGGACTTGGCCATCACAAATCTCTCGAAATTGTATTTGAAATCTTGGTTTCATACGTAATTCGATTGCATCAAATGTTTTGCATCCACCGATACTTTATGATGTTTTGTGACCAATTTTATAGCGGTAGTTATTCTGAATCGTGAAGAATAAGTATTTTTTTGAAAGAAAAAATATGTATAGCAAAGAGCTTCGGCGTTGTGAAGAATGAGTATATAGAGTTGGTTTCTGACGTATTTGTTTTCGCCGTTGTTTGACAGTGATGGCGTTGTTCCATTAGATTATAGGGTCTCATTTTGCCAAGTCATTCATAATTACATCCCAAAATATGCAACACCAATTTCTTCTAAATATTATTACATTTACACTTTTAACTGAATTGAAACGCTAAATAGAGAGTCAGCCGACACAACAAGTTTGTTTCTTCTTGAAGTAAAAGATCTAATATTAAGAAAATATATATCAAATAAATCACTCTCTCTCTCTCTCTCTATATATATATATATATATATATATATATATATATATATATATAAAATATAAATCTT
>JAUEJL010088226.1:0-14517 GCA_032274825.1 Drosophyllum lusitanicum
ATATATATATATATATATATATATATATATATATATAGGGGAGGGTTCAAACGAGAAATGTTTTTCATACGAGAATTGCGAGAACCAATCTTGGTCATTCAAGTGGTAAGTGGAATTCATGGATGAAGAACATAAGAGGATTGAGTGTGACAAGGTGCATGTTAGGAATTCATGGGTGGGCAATCCAATTAAAGGAGGGGAAATTGGACAGCTAAAATTGGTTGTCGCAGTTCTTATACGAAAAACAGTTTTCATTTGAATATATATATATATATATATATTATGTTTTTCGTTTAAATAATCAGGTTTTCTACGTTACCATCCTCATTTATCGTCCCATCCCCACCCGTTTATATAGGTTTTGCCTATTAATTTCGGCTTTTTTTTTTTTTTTGGCTCCCTACCTCTATCTCGTCCCCCACCGACCCACCCACTCTGAGAAATCTACAGATTTCGTCATCGAATTAAATCCAAATAAATAATAAATCCAACTTCATGATTCTCACGTCTCTCTCTCTCTCTCGTCGTTTCATTTACCCATTTCAGTCTTCTTTCTCAAATGTCCAGCTTATCCCAACTAAAAACCTGCCGTCACACAACATTATAATATAATTTCCATCTCTGAAATGTTAGTGTAACCCACAAATCGAATCTCATTATTTTACTCAAGAATCTCTGCAAACATACAAAAACCCCTCATTTCTTGTTTTTTACAGCCATGACAGAGGTCCTCCACTCACCCTCTTCTTCTTCTTCTTCCTCTTTACAAACCCATGACCCCACATTGTACCTCTCTGTAAATCAAGACCTAGAAGAATCAACACAAGGGATTTCTAGGGTTACAGATGATGGTGATAATGATGATGTGAAGAACAGGGCAAATAGAGATAATCATCAGTTGTCTTTATTAGCGCTTTTGTTGACTCTATTTCGAAAATCTTTTTGGGGTTCTTCTTCTAATAATTCTAACAAGAACACGGTGGCAGAAGAAACGCTGGATCTTTCGGGTATGGAGATTGGGTGGCCCACTGATGTGCGCCACGTGGCTCATGTTACGTTTGACAGGTTTAACGGGTTTCTGGGTTTGCCTGTTGAATTCGAACCTGAAGTGCCCAGGAGAGCTCCGAGTGCGAGGTACATTTCGTTCTTGATGAATTTGATTTTTTTTTATGAACTTCCGTCGATTTTCATACTTTTTTTTTCTTCTTTTTCTATTGAAACTATGGTAATGAGATTCTTTGAATGTGATGTTTTTTCTTGATGGGTTTGTTGTTGATTGAAATCTTGGTAATTTAATGGAAGTCTTTAGATTTCCATGTCAAATGCTGAAGTTTGTTGATAGAAATCTTAGTAGTTAAATGTTGTTTGTGTCTAGTAATGATCATGATCATAAAAGAATCTTGATTACAGTTTTGGAGCTTGACTCTACTTATGAAAAATGTTGCCACTTTTTTCTCTATCTTTGTTCTTTGTAGTTTATTCTTGATCTCCAACAATTAATTTAAGTCATGAGGTAGTCAATTCATATAGCATAGTTTTATAAGGGAAGTTAACTAATAAACAGAAAACCCATCAATAGTCAAGATTTTACTAATCTTTTGATTATAAAACCATAATTTGTGTATTTTTATACCCCTTGTTTCTTTATATTTCTGCCTAACAATTAGTTTATATCGATCTGTAGTGCTACTGTTTTTGGTGTTTCAACTGAATCAATGCAGTTGTCATATGATTCCAGAGGAAACAGTATCCCCTTGATACTCGTACTTATGCAACAACGTTTGTATAGTCAAGGTGGTCTGAAGGTCTGTTGATCTTTCCATATCTTCTTTTTCAGATGAAACAAAAAATGTCAAAAAATCAACAACAATTAACAAACAAGTGGATGACTTTTGACTCTATGCTACTCGGTCTTCCGTCGGAAAAATGAAAAGAATTTTTTCTAGCTGTGGCAATGTCGATGGATAAAGAACTCTGTTACTTAACTATATTTTATCCAAAATCACTCTTTATTGTAAAATTTAGAGTGATCTTCTCTTTACTTTCATAAACAGTGGCTTTTTGTTAAGAAAAGCCCAATATAAATCATAATATGTAAAAAAGAGCGACTTCTTGAACCACTGTACTTAGCTTTTCATTGCTAGGTAACCATTTTTGTAAGCATAATTGTTCATATTGTAACAAAAAGCCAACTACTTTAACGTATAATTTGTATATGTTATCGTGTGCAGGCTGAGGGTATTTTCAGAATCAATGCAGACAACAACCAGGAAGAACATCTGAGAAACCAGTTGAACAGTGGTGTGGTTCCAGATGGTATTGATGTACACTGCTTGGCTGGTCTTATTAAGGTACACAATCATCTTTATATTGTGTTACTAGAAAAATTATTTTTGGAAAGTTCTCAGTTCATGGTTAACTTGATAATCTGATGATAATACTAATAATACAGGCATGGTTTAGAGAACTACCAACTGGGGTCTTGGATCCACTTTCACCTGAGCAGGTAATGCAGTGTCAATCAGAGGACGACTGCTTCTCCCTTTGCCGCCTTTTACCGCCAACGGAAACCGCCTTGCTCGATTGGGCCATCAACCTGATGGCTGATGTGGTCCAACACGAGCATCTCAACAAGATGAATTCACACAATATTGCAATGGTTTTTGCCCCGAATATGACACAGGTCTGTAATAGTATTTTCTGTTTTTGTGTATGAAGAAAGAAACTGCATGAATTTGGTTGACTTTTCTCTTTGCAGATGGCGGATCCTTTGACCGCATTGATGTATGCAGTTCAAGTAATGAACTTTCTGAAGACACTCATCACTAAAACCCTTCGTGAAAGAGAGGAGTCCGTTATCGAATCGTATCCTGCCCTGCCGCAAGGACCGTCAGATGAAAACGGGGATCAAGGGCCCACATTGAATCCACATTTGCAACAAAGTCATGACGAAAATGAAGAGAGAGAAGATCAATTCATGACTGATGACGAACAACTTGGATACTTAACCGCCACTGAAGAATCTGATGGACCCGGGTTCTGTAACTGGCCCGTTCAATCTCCTCCCGTCGAGCCCAAGACCGTGGTGGTTAATCATACTCCTGAACTCAAACAGGCTCAGTCAACTGATCCAGACAAAAACCGACCTTTAGTCAGCAATCTAAGCCCTATAAAAACTCAAACCGAAAGGATCGAAGCATGGCGTTGATTGAAAGCAATCCCTGTATGGTAAGAAGGTTGTTTTCTTGTGATTTCGGTTTCAAATATGTGAAAATCTTTAAAAACTTTCTCGTTTCTGCATAGATTTCTTTTGGGAGTTTGTTGTGAAATATTCTACATAACCAAGTAATAATCTTTCTGTTGGGTATTAATCTTTGCGAATTCGTTTGAATTCACTTATATTTATCCTGTAATATCAACATTCTTTTAAAATTTCCATACGTTTTTATTACATTTTTATAGCCACTCAGCATCTCCTATTTAATAGCACCTTCATCCCCTCATGAACCTCTTGACCTCATCAAGGAAAGACTAATTCTTGTTATGCTTATGCAACAACAATGAAAGTGGCTGCCTTCATAAGCCCTTATCTTTCTCTAATGCATTTCCAACATAATTCCGACTCGTATATGGACAAAACCCCGAAAATTTGCATGAGTTTATCTGTGTGCATCGAAGGGCTTGGGTTTGAAAGCTTCAACGACGTGGAAGAATCGAAAAACAAAGGGCGTATCGATGAAGAATGGAAGCTAAAATGGGTTGTTGATACGCGTATGAAGGATGCTTCAAAGTTGAGGATCACGGGAATGCCGCCACCTATTTCTTCGATAGGGATGTGCCTTGAATCTTTTAGGGAAAACGGTCGGTTTATTTTGAAGGAAGTGAAGATCCCGACGTATGATTTCTTGTATACGTGTCGAGAAGATGGACGATTGAAGCTTCGGGTTGTTCAATCTGGTGATGAAGGTAAACAATAGAGAAAAGAGCCTGGTATGAAGATCGTCACGAAGATGATAATTGTGTGCATGATAAAGCTTCACACTTATTGTGTTTTATGATTGATACATGAAGTGTGGTCGCGAGTTTGGTTAAAGAAAGAAGAGATGAGAAATAACGGGGATTAAAGAAAGTAAAAGAAATCAAAGAATCGTTTTTCGGGGAGGTTTTTCATGTGAGTTAAGATGAAAGAAAAGAAAAAAAAAACAGATTCTTCTTTAACAGAATATCGATAATGATGCGATAATGATAATTGTGTCCGTGTAATGATGCGATAATGATAATTGTGTCCGTTCAGCAAGATGTTTGATTTAAAGAATGTAAAGTATTGTATTTGTAAAATACGATGTTAAAAAATAGAATATATTCGTCAATATATTCATTTTCTTTCTCCTTCTGTTTTCTTTATTTATTTTTTGGAGAAAATTCAGAAGAAAACTATTTCAATCGGCCTTTTTATTATTTTTTAAATTAGTTCTTGAAAAACAATAAAATAAGGAAAAACATATATTATTATTAAATAATTAAAGGGGAATATAATCTAACCTTAAAAACTGTATTATGTAAGTGATTTAACTAAAATTGGATTAATTAAATAGTTGTTGTCATGTTTAATGGGTTATTAAAACAACAAGTGACATAAATTAGTTGAGGTAATTAAGAAGATGATTGAGTGATTTATTACTGCAAGTGTTTGTATTTTTTGTATAAGAACTTGTATTACTTAAAATTAAGTAGTTTTAAAAATTTTAAGAAAAAAAGTATTAAATGCTTTATAGTGTAGCTAGATTAGAGTTGAATATAGAATAGCTACGTGTTCTTGGTAAGGGTTTAGTTCATAAAAATATATTCAAGTTGTCACATTTCGTTATTGTAAGTATCAAATTCTAAATCTTATCATTTAATGTATCGAACTTTTGTAAGTTACCATTTTATATATCATATTACTTATACAATAGGTTGCTAGTAAACTATTTAATATTCTATTTATTTCTAATGTCACATCACTAATTAACTGCCATATCCTTATTAGTTTCAAAAGATTTAAAAAATCTATGAACCAAAAAAAACCATATGAACATCTTTATCTTTGTCATTAAGAAAGCTTAAGCATTCAAATTAGTATGAATATCTTCAAATCTAGACAATAAAAAACCCTAACCTTCAATGAATTAGATCTGGGTAAACAATGAATATTAAAACCCTTAAACATCTTCAAATATTGTTCAAAATCAGATTGAAAGGGTTTTGATTGGAACGATGAACCCTAAAACGCAGATGAAGAACACACCTTGAATTGTATCCATTTGAAATTGGAACCTTAATCTAAATTCAAAACCTCCATCTGAAATCGAAGAACATATGGCCAAACCCCATCTGAAATCGAAAGTCTAGAGCTGTCAATCAGATTCCGTGAACAACATTTGAGTAACCATAAAACAAAATCAAAATCAAACCCAGAAAACCTTAGATTGGAGAAGCAGGTCTGAGAACATATCAATTGAGAAAGCAAATCAAGAACAAATCGATTGGAGAGGCAGATTTGAAAACCCAAATTAGAAATCCATTAAACCCAAATCAAGAAGAAATCGATTGGAGAAACAGATCTGATAAACCTTAATCAAGAACAAAATCGATATGAAGCTTGAACGTAAAGAACCAAAATCAGAACCAAATATATAAAAAATCAAATCGCTGATAAATAATAGGAAACAAATACATACGGAATCACATATTTGATGGAATTACAAATGAACAATAATGAACCTAAATTGCATGCACACCCAGAGCTGGAATAGAAAATCACAAACCCTAAATGGAATTGCAAACCCAAAATCGAACAAGTCAAAAACCATGGATAACAAATCAAACCCGGGATCATGCCAGAAATGTTGAAAACGGAAGAGATTTTCAAAACCGTTTGCAGGTAAAAACAAAATGCAAATCGATGACGAATCAAGAACATAGATATGGTTTCATCATTCGCATTTGAAATCTGATTTGGGTAATTGGGGTTTGGTTTAACATGATATGACCCAAATTCGTTAGTGATATTATTGCTTTTTTCTTATTATGAAAAGTAATTTTTATTTTTACTTTTAATTATTTTTCAACTTGATATGTCATGTTACCATCCACGTCAGCAAAACCTATGCCACATCAGCATATAACCTACTATATCAGGTTTGATACATTAAATGGTAACTTTTAAAGGTTCAATACATCAAATGGTAAGTTTGAAAAGTCTAATAAACACAATAATAAAATGTGGCAACTTGGATACATTTTTAGGAACTAAACCCAATCAGTAAGTGGCTATTTGATAATATTCAATATGCGAAATGATTGTTTTATGCGATCATCATTAACAAAATAAAAAAGATTTCCATGGTAGTTTTTCCATGCTATTTGTATAACCTTTACGTTGTATACAAATTACCTACTATTGTAGGTTATCTAGCTGGTTTTTAAAAAAAATTAATTTCTTATTTTTTATGTATTTTTTCTGGGTGTTATTCAAGCAAATCTTCATCCATCCCTAAACCCATCTCTCACTAGTTAAGAAGATCTAAATAAAAGGACCAAGAAGATGGGTCTAGGGTTTAGTGGTTCTGTTATACAATTAGACAAGTCTGGCCACCGCCATCACCTCGGCCTTCAAAACTAACCACTGTCGTCGCGTTCAAAGCTGACCATAGTCGTCGCCTTCGAAGCCGACCCCCGCCATCACCTCTGCCTTCGAAGCTAAACAATGTCGTCGCCTTCAAGTTGTCATCGTGCTTAGGGTTTCTGGCCATTAGGGTTTCTTCCGTCGCCTTCAAACAACCGCCGCCGCCATCACCTTGCGTTTAGGCTTTCTTGTGTCGGGTTCAAACAACCGCCGCCGCCGTCCCCTTTTGCAATTAGGGTTTCAAATTCACAGGTCTCTCTCTCACTCTCTTTTCATTCAGATTTGGTGCAATTTTTGTACAGATCTGAAGGTGTATGTTTGGGGCTTGAATGTTCTACTTTTGATTTTCGATTTCAACGTATGATTTGGTTACTGATTTAGGCTCTTTTGATTCAAGTTTCTCTCTCTCTCTTTTCATCTTCGATTGGATATGTATTAGGACTTTGTTATTTGTGTTTTTTGCTTGGATGTATGATTCGGTTACATATATGAGGTTTGAATATTCTTGAATTTTAATGGAGTTTGAATCTTTTGAATCTGAAGAACAAAGATGATGAATATAATAATCAAAAAATTAAAAATTAAGCAAAAAATTATAAAGTGACTTGTAATCTGCTATACAGGTTACAACTTGCATACAATGGGAAAAATAAGCAAGTTGGTTATTTTTTAAAATTTTAAAGTTCTGTGTATATAATGGTAACTTAGCCAAAATTCGTTGTATTTTGAAGCAGTTTGTCCTTTTTCTAAATGGAAAATCATTTTTATCACAATACTATCAATTTTTTTTAATTTTACCAATTTTCTTTTATTTTTATTAATGTTGCCAACGATCTTTTCTGCTGTTTAGAAAAAACTATCAACCGTTTTCTAAAACTTTCTTTATTTTTACCAATTATACAAATACATTTTCAAAATTTTACAATAAATGCATCATAATTTATTATCTTAAGGTTTCTTTTATTCTTTTCTAATTTCTACAAATACATAAATTCAAAGTATGTTTCTTTATTTTTATTTCAATACAACAAAAACATTATTTTTCTTTATTTCTCACTCTCTTTTTCTTTTGCTCTATTCTTTTCATGTATCGAATAAGCTCATAAATACAATATAGACTTGTTTTAAGAAATGAGTGATTGTTGGGTTTGAAGTGAGTTTTAAAATTTTATGTGTGGAGCAACCACTACAAGATGGATTAGTGATGAGAGTGAAAAGCTAATGTAATTATGATATGATCGGTAAAGTGTTACATCTCCATTTGCTCTAACTTAGTAACTTGTGTTAAATTTATAATAAAATACATAATTACATATTATTATATGTTTTAATAAAATATAACAATTATCTACAACTGCTTTTCCTATTTTATCATGCAGAGGATAATATCATGTTAATATAACAAAATACATATTATATTTTTTAATAAATTTTGTTTTTACTATGATTGAATAACTTATAGAAATCTTTTATCATTAGCGTCATATATATGTTTTGAATCTTGACCTATAATTATAATTAAACTATTTATTTACATAATTATGCATACATTCTTTATCATAATATAAATTTACAATTAGCACTTCAACTAATGGAGTTTTGTGATTAGCTTCTTTAGATGACATATGAGTTATTGTAAAATTGTTATACGGTTGGGGAAGACATTTGACATATGGGCTACAAGATGTCGGGGAATAGAAAGTACCAAGAAGACCTAACAACACAAACAAAACAGGGTTCTAGCTTGGCAGCGAATGGTGATAACTGATATAGCTTTAGGGGTTGTTTGTTTGCCTCTTAATGATTCCATTTAGCGCTTAATGAGTGTACTCGCCGATTCAAAGTGTTTGTTTACAACAAAAAGAAGGCTCTGAATGAATAAACATGTCCTCACCGATTCTGAAAGCAGTGAGAAGAAAAATCATTAAGCAATACCCATTTCCCTTTTATGACCTCAAACTTCATGATACTTCTCCATCTCACCGGTACACACCTCACCTCCATCGAGGTCCCCAACCATCATTGGCCTCTCCTCCGCTGAAAGGTACCCCTGCAACCCTGCCATCGTCGCACCTCTTTCCTATTGAAGGTACCGCCACCCCTTCTCTTATTCGATTCCTCATCTCCTCGTGGGTACCTTCCCACCTCCAACAATAACACTGCCTCCATACGCCCTCTCCACCACCAAAGCTTCTGTCCGTCGAAGAGGATATGTTAGTTGCTACTCCATGCACACCTCTCAACCACCAAAGCTGCTATTTCGATTTCAATTTTTTGTTTGGTATCTTCGATAATCAAGGTTAATAGGTTACAAATTCTTTCCCACGATGTTGATTAGGACCGATTTTGGACAAAAATGTAGTCAATTAGGTTCGATTTCGAAGAGGCTCTTATTGTGTTCATCTTCTTACCCACAATGTGTTATTGTTTGCTGTTTTGTTTACATGTTACCTTAAAGATCTTTTATAAAAATGTTGTGTTCAATTCACGATTTTTGTTTGCTACCGTGATTGTTTTTGGTTTAAGATTTTATGTGAAATTTTTTTGTTTAATACTGTGATTGTGTTTCTTTGAATATTTTATGTGAATTTTTTTTGTGTGCTACTGTGATTATGTTTGTTTGAAGAGTTTATGTGAAATTTTTGTGATAATTTATTATGCATATAAGGTGTTTGGTTAAATGCCTCAACGAAATACCATTCATACAGAAAAGGTTTATATGGTAATTTTACTTCATTCAGATTAAGCATTCAGAAGTATTATAAAACAATTTTAACTATACTCATTCAAAATCTTTGAACCATTCAGCTTTTGAATCATTCGGTGCTAAACCATTTTATTTTATCAACAGCCCTCTAAACTTCTCTCTCTCTCTCTTAAGTATCTTGCACCTGGAATTGTCAAGGTATCCCTACCTTAAGTTTGATCAGAAATGACAAAAACCATTTATGGTCCATGGCATGTGATCTTGAGAGGAAGATTAAATGCCACATGCTTATCATATAAATACACAAATCATTGGGGCCCCAAACTCCACTACATTTCAAATAAAATCAACAACAATCATGTTACATCTCACATTTTCTACTTTTCTAGATATAAGACACTCAAAACACAACATACAGTATATCTTTTTTCCATTTGAACACTTATGAATGCAACACCTACAATATAGAAGTAGTGACAATCTCTACCCATCTATTAACGAATTGCTTGATTACTCAATTTCAAGTCAATGACGTTGAAAGTAGCCCAAAGTGTATTTTAAGCCTCCTGGATCGTTGTATTCAAGAAAAGATAGATATTACATAACAAAAGTGATCTGCGTAATTTTATTCAATGCAGTAATGCACTAATTACTTGTAAATAAAGTTCTGCAATCATTTTATCCGACTCATTTCAACCCATATGCGCCTGACCAACCCATTCTGCCACCTCTACCTTAAAGAAATGTTTAGCTGGATAGATAAAAAATAATTTGCAGATAGGTCTTCAACAAAAACATGACTACGAAACACAAAGCACGAATTTGGGTCTTGATAGTAAGTTTGATCAACTCTTGTAATACAAAAACAATCAGTCAATTGCGTGTATCCAGTCATATGTGGATGACAGAATCATGTAATTCTTATTTTTTAGAATGTTGAACCAAGAAAAACGATTCAGAGGGACTTAGAATTAAGTACCGATGTTATATGTTTGTGAATCTTCAATCTGAAAGCTCTTCAGTCTTTTTGTCCTTGGATAAAAGGTACCATCCAAGGGCACTAAGACCAGTAACCGTACCAGCTATGACTGCATAATTCCTATGGATATCTGTTGATACTCCAGTTTTTGGAGAAGCAGACTCGCTTGCTTTTGCATCACCTGCACTTGCTACTGGTGTCTCTTCGGGTTTAGGGCCCTGAAACGCCAACCACAAAAGTCAAAGACGTATACATCCATAGGCATGGCAATATTGGCTAGGCAGGTAACGACAGGTTCTGGTAGAAGAGGTTGTTCTTTAGTACACGTCGAAACAGGCCTTGTCAGGCTGGATAAGCTAACAAACATATCTGTCCAGTTCTAAATAAGTTGTAAATACCTAATAAAGTAATTATGATTTGAAAAACAAAATTGTAACAACAGTAATCTAAATCTTTGAATAAAAACAATCTAGGAGGTTGTATGCATTAAAAATACACTTTAAGAGATCTTTAACGATTTGACTCGTTTTTAAATGATGCCTTTGTAAAAAACACAACCCAAATCAATCTATTCGTAAGTAAATGGCTCAATATTCCCCCTCTAGTAATACTATTGTTTTTATAATCATATTCAACATACAAATTATCTATAAAAATAGACATAAAAGTATAATCAGCCCAGTGAGTTCAAACTGTACTAAAAACCTAAGCATTTTGACTTGTTACCCAACTACCGTGACGTGCCCAAAAAGTTGCCACATCTAATGTATTCCATCCCATGAAAAATTCCAAATTTCATACTTTGCCATCTTCAAAACTGAAAAATGCCCAATGTTTTGAGACAAAGAACTTTAGGTATTTATTTGAATCCACAACTTTATCCAAGTTTGTCCTTATTACCAAGTATTTAAGGCATTTTTTCACTAATTAAACACTTTCGCTAAACAAGGTGTTAGCCAGACGAGATTATATTCGTGCAATCTGCATACACTATGTTGATTAATTCAAGTTACAATAATGTTTGCTTAAGGGAGGGAGAGGGAGGGGGAGAGAGAGAGAGAGAGAGAGAGAGAGAGAGAGGAAACCTTGTTTGCAAGCTTCTCCAGTTTCTCTCGCTCCGTTTTCTGCAGAAGTAATAAGGAAGTGTGGAATTTAGAGGATTAAAAGAATTTCATCTGAGGGATAATGTAAGGGTGGTGCATACAGATATCATAAGTGATAAGTATCATAATTTGGCCAGATAACTGTAAACAACAAGCGAAAACTATAAAAACCACCCCAAGATTGTTCAGAAGCTTGAGTTCTGAATTTACAAGATTAGTTTGAATGCAGAATTACAGTTTGAAGGACTGAACTTGCAGATTAAGCATTAGTGTAAAAGTGGTTATGAATTAAATGTTTTTAAACAAAAAACCCACTCATGATAACTTGATAAGTACATAAAAACACAATGTCAGTTGAGTAGGAAACTAGGAATAGGTACATGGGTAAAAAATTAAAACAGCATATTGCTAATATATAGTTTATACGACAAATATCACGTTTATTTGCATTAGAGTGGCGGGTCAAATTGTGCACTATGGCAATCTTAATAGACTTCAAAGGCATATTAAGTGAAAAATCAAGAAAAAAAAAGGTCATCCCCGAAATTTAATGATAATTGAAATCAATAAAGTATGACATGTAATTTGCTATGTTGGGGACTATATTGTTTATAAATTCTAAACCCACATCAAAAGCGGGCAAAAGAACTAGATATGTTACCATATTAAGATTTAAGCCACACCAAATTCTATTTTTTGAAAAATTTAGAAGAGCGCAAAGTATATGAAAATGACCCACTTTGCATATTGGAAGTTTTCTTCCCTGATCTTGTAAGTTTTTCTAAAAGATGGAGTCTAACTATTTAGTTTTTCTTATTGGTCCGATAAGGTTATAAAGTATAGCTGTAGCTTCTACTTTAACTTTTAGAATTGGATTGTGCTCTTTGAATGTTCCAAAATAGTACCATTATTATACAATGTCATTAAACTTGTTGCAAAAAAAAAACATTAGAACCTAACTGCTTCAGAGACAGGCATCAGTTGTAATTTCTTGAGACACAAACATAACAAAGTACTATAAGTATCACTTCAACGAACAAGGAATTCTTTCCAGTATAAATTTAAATTTGTATACATGTGCAGTTAATTATCTAAACTGATCCATTAAGATTTAAGAGATAAATTGAGGGGGATCTATGAGTAGATATGTGTTACTACTCACTAGCAATAAAGTTATTTTCACCTCAAAGACTAGTTATAACAGGAGGACCCTAATATCCTGATAATAAGCAACCATACTCATGCAGCAACCAATTAGTGGTATGAAAATAATTTCAAAGAAGAGACTAGCAATATTAAACAAAAAAGAAAGATTTGCAAACATCTAAAATGAGCTACAACACAAAGGATAAGCACAAACTTAAACCAAGTAGAGTTGATGTGAAGGATATATAGCCAAAAATTAGATTTTTAGGTCAGAAAAAAGACGATGGATAAAACATGGTGTTTTAATAAAACTTTGTCCAATTTGTGAGTGTATGAGCATGGAAGGATCAAAGCAAGCTCACATCATGGAGTATGGTAAGTTACTAATCACGAAATACCTTAATATACACATTTTCTGCAGCCTTCTCCTCCTCACCAAGCACTTTGCCACTGCTTGAGAACCTGCGAGATACATATCTAACAAACTGTCTTGTCGCCATTGTGAGGTGTCTTTGATTGTTTTCACTTACAAAAACGGGGAAATAATCTGTGAAATCCATCAAAAGTTGTAGATAATAAATCTTTACTTAAACAAGATTGATATGTTATGGTCCTTATGGACTATGGAGGCTATAGTTGCTTCAGTCATGATATGATTATCATCAATTCTTATAATTTATAGAACACATTACCACCATTTTATGTTGACAAAACATATGCAAGCCTCAATTACATATGTAACAGTTGCAAGCGATGCAGAATCTGACATGGGAAGTTCCATCACAATATATATTCTGCTTCACACCTCACAGTAACATAACTTATGTACAAGTGATACCATTTATTCAAGTCTTCTAAGTTCTAACTAAATCCCTTCAATGCCTAAGTGAAAATCAATGCTACATAAATTAAGGAACATTAGTAAGAGAGTCTATGGACCAAGAGGAAGCAATAACAAACCTTAAATGTCTTTTTACAATTTTACCACATTCATAAAGAAATCATGTTTTATGTTTTTAAATTGGACTTATATAACTCATTAACACGATTTTACTATCTTAGAGTCTTAGACAAAAAGAAAACCATTGGCATGTAACACAGTAAGAGTCATCCTAGCATAATCAACACTAAAATAAGCCCATATATCAACAAAAAAAGGGGAATTCAACTACTATCTTCCTAATGACTATATAGGTTTCAACGCATTAACTATTCACACACAGAATGTATGATTATTTAAGCATGTCATGATTAGTATATATCAAATATGAACACGTATTTGGTAACTCCATTGGAGCTGAATATCAAAATAGCAGGCTTGTGATTGTAATAGAACTGCGGGAATGAAATGTAGAAGAATCTCAATATCATCGAACCAAATTGTTAATCTAGCCAATCAATCAACATCGATTATCGAAAGTCGCCAGATAGCCCTACAAAAATAAAATCATTAAACATAAAAACGCACAGTTTTAGTTGCAGAGAGAAGATGAATACCTGAGGGCTGAGACAGATCGAGGCAGGGAGAGAGGTTTTGGGTTTAAAATGGGGATTTCGACTCGAGTGGTGAAGCTGATGTCTTATGATGGTCTCCTTCTTGAAGGATACATACAGGTTCTCATCCAACCCCATAAAATTGGGCTTTCGGCCCAAACAGGCCACCACTTAGTCCATGCATATAGGGTCACCTGAAGGTCCCGGGTTCCCTTCGGGTTCCTCGGGATCCTTCGGGAACACTCATACACGTAGGGATGACAATGGATCGGATATGGATCGGGTGACGCCATATCCACATTCATATCCATTTAATTTTTCATAATCCATATCCATATCCATTCAAAATAATTTCGTCCGTCCGTATCCATATCCATCGGATTAAACGGGTAAATGGATATCCATTGGATGTCAAAAGAAC
>JAUEJL010088237.1:0-14516 GCA_032274825.1 Drosophyllum lusitanicum
ATCAATCCTTGACCCATTTAACCCATATGAACACTTAAAACACTCAACAAACTTACCTTGATGATATAGAACTTGATGTAGAGATGGAAAGATGCTAAATCTTGTTGTTTTTCTTGTTCAAAATCCAAAGAAAAGTGTAGCCAACACTCACATACTTAAGGAGAAAGAGTTGTCTGGAAAGTTTGTATGAAGACTTCAAGGTGAAGTCAAAGTATTGGTAATATATATCTATAACTTTGTGTTAATAGCATAAATGGTCCCTATACTTATTTAAGTTCTATTCTGACAGTTTTGGCCCCTCTAGTTTTATAAACACATTTAATCTCATCTAAGCAACTCATAACACACACATATAACACTTATTATTTATTTCTATTATTTAAATATATTTTCGAACCTTGGGTGTTACAAAATTTATCCAAACCAATTCAATATATTAGTTTATTAAAAGATAGTATTTATTCAGTACGTAATTTGAATCTGAATATTAGTTAATATTTACAAATTTGAATTTTATCCTAACTAACTAATTTTAAAATTTATCCTAACCAATATAATAGATTAGTTTGTTAAAAGATAGTATTTATTCTATACATAATTTGGATTTGAATATTAGTTAATTTTATCCTAACTAACAAATTTTAAAATATATTCTAACCAATTTAATAGATTAACTTGTTAAAAGATAGTATTTATTCTATACGTAATTTTAATCTGAATATTAGTTAATATTTACAAATTTGAATTTTATCCTAACTAATTCAAAGATTTGTTTGTTAGTATTAACAAATTAAATAATTTTCAAATATTTATATTTTAGGTTATATAGAATAGTATTTAACCTTCAATTCATTTTCTTATTTCGAATTCTACTTACAATTCTTTCTTAGCTTTACATTCCGTTGCTTTCAATGACAATTCCTACTTCTAAAGCTGGCAATGCTATAATAGAGAAACGAGATAGATTCACGTTTCTAAAAGACTTAAAAGGTGAATCAGATCATTGTATCATCAAGATAAAGGTAATTCTCATGTAGAAGAACTTCTTTAATGACAATCAAAGAAATCCATCTAGCTTTGAGATGATCTTCATAGATGAACAAGTAATCTTTAATCTTCGATATTAATCATATATATATATATATATATATATATATATATATATATATATATATATGGAAAAGTATTGTTTTTGCGAAAAGCGCGAGAAGCATTTGTAGCCTTTAGATCATTGGATCAATGGTCATTATGAATTATGGTATTTTAGTAATTAAATTAAACATTAATGGTACTCATTTAAAGATAAGAAGGGTAATTTGGACACTTTAAACTATACTATTCTCTCTCCCCTATCTTATAACCCCATCAATCCTCCAATCAACACAAACCCTAATTAAACCCAAATTAATTTCTCTGTGCTGCCTCCCATTGATCCCACCGCCACCACAATTCCATCTTCTACCCACCCACAGCCGACCTTGTGTCAAGCTTTCGATTTATCGACCACTTCTCACATCCTTCATCGTCAAAGTTCAGTAACCATCCACTAGTAGAAGAGCAGTGAGCGACCTTTGAAAGAATAGAAGTTGATTCAGGAGAACAACAACCGCAACCCTCTGTCTACTCTCTTCCGGCGACCAGCGAAGAACAACCAGATCTATTCGAACTGTCTACTTTGCCATCGAAGAACAGCAACCGCCACAGTTTTCAAGCATTGACCAACGTCCCTACCATCGGTATACCGCCGCGGTCTCACCATCAATGTCTGTCTCGAAGACCACACATTCAACATTCACTGACTCGACGAACCATCTTCATTATTCAATATTCACCGCCGCTGTTTTCTGGATTTGTTTTTAAATAAGTGATTCGGCGTAATATAGACAGTTGATTTTATGGATATGCGTTATTGTTTTCAATCTCTGTTTTTGTTTCTTGATTTTTGGTATCTCTCTTTTTAATGGTGAACAACGCACACCACTATAACAAAGAAACACATTGATTCTTTTTATTACTTCTCCAACTGCAATTCACCATCACTCTTTTTGTTCTTTTCTTTTTTTATTTTTATTTTTGGATCTGCACTGTATAATAGATATGGGTTTTTATAAATTGTTTTATTACAGAGTTCACTAGTAAACAATATTTAAATATCTAATATTATATCTAAGTTTATGTTTTTATAGATTATTCAACAGTGAACAAAATTAATGTTGGTGTATGTGTTCACGTAAGAATAAGATAAATAAGTTTACTTTTTGAATTTTGTTGTATTCTTTATTATTCAACAATTATTTGTGTGTGTTCTAATATTGTTATGAGATTTTACTTGTAAACATCAAAGAAAAAACCACCTCGGTTTAATAGTAAACTGAAGTAGCTATAGAAAAATAATGAATACACGCTAAGTTCATTATTGAACATAGTGTATGGAATGGTAGGGAAAGAAACAAGATAAAACAAAAATAACTTTGTATCACTAAGTTCACCGAAAAAAACAGTGTTTGTTAGTGAACAATGTGTAATGAACACAATAATTATGAAAAATTAGTAAATATTTTTTGGTGTGTACCGGTGAACTTCGTAAAATTAATAATTTACTAGTAAATTATTTTTATTTTTAATTTATTTTATTTTTTATTCAAAATTTAGGTGAGAGAAAAATATATTGGAGAGAGAAAAGTTTTGGTTTACCATTATGTTCTTTTTAATTAAAAAAATAAAAAAATGTGATTAATATAGACCACTAGATTAAATACAAATACGTGGTTAGGATTGCTTCTCGCACTTTTCGCAAATAAAACACTTTTCGCATGAACCCTCCCCTATATATATATATTATTCCACATATTTCATAATTTCTATTAGTATATTAATTAAATACTTATGCTCAACAGTTATATGTGGCGAAGAGTGAAAAGTAAGGATGGGTTGAAAGTTCTAATTTGCGATGAAGAAGACAGCCCTACTAATAAAACCATGAATGTTGTTTATAAAGAAGTTTTACATAAAATATGATGACGATGTTATATATGAATTTCCGAATTTGTTTAGATTTACTCATTTTTAAATTTATTCGATATTCTATATATGTTTTACAGTTTTATTTTCTATACATGTTAGTAATCTAAAAAACCGAAAAAAAACTTAAAAGTGAATTTAATCATCCACGTGTTTATACATTGGGTGTTTAGCTAGAAGAACAGAAGATAGAATCATGGAGAACACATCATCTTTGTTTAGATTTACTAATTTTTAAATACATTCTATATTTTATGTATGTTTTACAGTTTTATTTTCTATACATGTTAGTAATCTAAAAAAACAAAAAAATTTAAAAGTGAATTTAATCATCTCCGTGTTTATATATAGAGTGCTTAGCTAGTACAAGATAAAGTAAATCTGAAGGTAATTGCTTAGTTTCCTAATTACGGAAAGTAAGTAGTTTGATATGTTTTACTGTTTTAGGCAAATATATATGTAGACTATATAACACATATATGTGCATCACATACTTCCATCATGTTTGTTGGACGTGAAATTTTGAAATAGTCCCTCGATTATTATTAGGATTTTCTTAAAAAATAACTATGAAAAACTTATGGACAATTGGTTTCTACATTCAGATAGATCGATGTTTGTTTTTTAAGGAAAAAAAATTCTTCTTCTACTCTTTTGTATGAGATAAATTAAGTGGATGTTTCTAAAAAAGATTATTTTGTTTAGAAATAGACGCAAGACAATAAAATGGTTTTTTTTTGTCTCTTGGAAGAAAGAATTGGTATTGTCAAGTTTACTCTTTTGTCAATTTTTTGTCTAGATGCATATTGTTAAGTTATATTTTTTTTAAAAGTTAATCTCTCGTTTAACTCTATTTACGTTCTTAGTTTCATATCCTTTTATGTCATTTTATATATTTAGCCGCAACTCCAACCCAGTTCTAGACTTAGCTCCAGCTTTAGCTAATTTTGCTAAACATACTCATAATAGCCCTAAAACGCAACCCTCTTCCGTTCTTGTATTAACTCAAAAAATACCCTGACCCCTTCCCTCCTTGTTTCTCGTCGAAGTAGACAAAAACTCTAGTCATCAAAGTATATATGCACCCTTCTTCTTCACTTTTCCTTTATCAACAAGGGTTTATATTGCCTAATCAACCGCCTTCGTCAGTCCAATGGCCGTCAATCCGTCATTATCAATATGATGGTGGTCGTCATCTGACCATCGTCGTCGAGACCTATATAACTTAGGAGAAAGAGAAACTAGTAGACCCTTATTTGGGAGAAAGTTTCATGCCATGAAGTAAATAAATAAAACCTTAAGAACTATAGGTGTCACCAACCTAGGCAGAGATCGGAGATACAACGATTGGCCAGAGTGTAGTGACCATACCAAACCCGTGTAATCGACACGTTGTTAGTAGGGATGAACGCGAGTATCAAAAACACTGATAATTTTCACCGGAAAAAATTATTATTGTTAAAATATTATAATATATCTTTTCAAATAGTGATATGAATAAAGGAAACTAGTTGTTCAATCACCAACAAGCATTATTCAATTGTTTTTAGAAAATACACGCGTTAACATTTTTTGTAATTATCCAAGAAAAAGAAATTCGAAAATAGTTTAAACAACTATACTACGCCCTACCGACACCATTTGGCTAGATTTGGATCCCGTTGCCCGTAGCCGGTGGTTATTATATAAACCTTCTCTTCCTTTTCACTTCAAACAGAGATTTTTATAGGATTTCTGCTTTGTGGTCTCCTCTTTTTCCATTCACACACTCTCTCAACACAAATAGATCGAGATCGAGATCGAAATCTAAATCAATAATCATGGAGCTGTTTTACTTGGTAGTGTTTGGGGGTCTTGCTGTTATTGTTGCAACAATGGAGCTCAGCAAGAACAATAAAGATAGAATCAACACTTCTTCTGCTTTCAATTCATTCAAGAACAATTACCTCCTTGTCTACTCTCTCATGATGGGTATCTTTATCATTACATTCCTTCCACATTATCATTTTATGCATCTGTTTGTTACCAATTGTTCTTGATTTCTGTTAGTTCTTGCGATTTAGCATTTATCGTGATGAATTAGATCTGGGTTATTCAGGATTCGCGTTAAATGTTGCTAAAGTTTTTGTTTTTATTGGATCTAGGCTACTAATAGATCTGTCAAGATTTGAGTTTGTATAATTAAGTAAAATACTTAGATGTCTTCTTTGGATCCATAATTTGTAGCTAGTAATGGGGAATTTTTTTTAATATTGACTTTGAAACTCACTGGTTACTTTTGGTGACTGAATTATGCTTTAATTGTTAACAAGATATTCATATTTCACTAGTAAATAAATGATTATTACTGTTGTTTTTTGGGGAAGACTAAGCTTATTTGGAACGAATTTCATTGTGGTTGTAGCTGGTGATTGGTTGCAGGGGCCGTATGTGTACTACCTTTACACTACATACGGTTTCGGGAAAGGAGATATCGGGCAGCTATTCATTGCTGGATTTGGATCTTCCATGCTTTTTGGGACAATTGTTGGATCCTTAGCTGATAAACAGTAATTTATCATTTCCCTTAATCCAATTTGTGAAATATCTCAAATTTGTATACAATTATTATTGAAAATTTGACTTTGAAACATGTTCTGCTAAATTCAGTGGTCGAAAAAGAGCTTCAGTTACTTATTGCATAACTTACATTTTGAGTTGCATCACCAAGCATTCGCCTCAGTATAGAATTCTGATGGTGGGGCGGATATTGGGAGGGATTGCTACTTCTCTCCTATTTTCAGCCTTTGAATCATGGCTTGTTGCTGAACACAACAAGGTGAGATGTGATGTATATGGTGGTGTTTGGATCTGTGTTTTTGTTGCTTGAAGTTGTAATGATTAGATTATCAAATGTTGGAGTGTTTGGCAAATTCTGATTATTTAAAAACTAACATTCAGATGAAGATTTTGTATATTCAAACATTAGGAACTGATTTTCATGATTTCAATTGGCAATAATCACTTGACTAGCTTTAAACTGAAGTTAAAAATGCAAATTGAACAAGTGAACAACCTGTATATGTATACATAGAAAATTTTATGCTCTAAGATTATATTTACTTGACATGCTGTGGATTTTAAATGTCAGTATTATGTGTTTTACTCTTAACATATCTTCTATTGCTACATTGTAGAGGGGTTTCGAGCAACAATGGCTATCAATTACATTTTCTAAGGCAATATTTCTTGGAAATGGACTTGTTGCCATATTGGCTGGTTTGTTTGGGAATTTGTTAGTGGGTTCATTGGCACTCGGACCCGTTGCTCCATTTGATGCAGCTTCCATATTCCTTGCAATTGGGATGGCTGTCATTATATCATCTTGGACCGAAAATTATGGTGATCCATCAGAAAGCAAGGATTTAATGACCCAATTCAGGGGAGCTGCTGTGGCAATTGCCTCTGGTCTCTCTCTCTCTCTCTCTAAAATTCTAAATTTCCATCTAATTAACAAACTTTGAGATTTTTCGCAACAGAAGTATCTTTTCTTTGAGAAGAGTTCTCATAATGTGATTTTATTACATGCTAATTAGGAGCTTAAAATTGGCCACATTGTGTAGAAATGTAACATACTTGCGTGTTTTCACCCATCCTGCGGCCATCCATGCAACATACTCCTTTTCTTTTATCTTTCAATAATTCAATGTGACATGCTTACTTTTCTACCATTTTATGAAAACTTTAACCATTTAATGCAACGTACTTAACTTTTTTCTTAAGATGCAACATACTTGCCATTCTTTTTAGCAGTTAATGTAACATACTGCATACTTAAGTGAAAATAGTTAATATGTTACAATGAATGGTGAAAAGAATAGCATGTTGCATGTATCGGTGCAAGTATGTTACAATTTCGTGCAGTTTGTTTCCCAAAAGTACATCAGAAACACAGATTTGTAGCCTCATCTTACAAAACAATATATACATACATATATATAGTAAATTTGCTCTGGTGCTTAAAATCTTGGAATGTGTTTTAGCATTGACACTGTCTTTTTTGTGAAATCAGATGAAAAGATAGCATTGTTGGGTGCAATTCAATCCCTATTTGAAGGTTCGATGTACACTTTTGTGTTTTTGTGGACGCCTGCTTTGAGCCCAAATGGTGAAGACATTCCACATGGTTTTATTTTTGCTACTTTCATGTTATCATCCATGTTGGGAAGTTCTTTGGCTTCTCGGCTTTTGGCCCGTGCATCAGTTAAAGTCGAAAGCTACATGCAAGTCGTTTTTGTCATATCTTCTGCCTCTCTACTGCTTCCTGTCATTACAAGTGTATGTGGAAAAACTTCTTTCTTTTGCTCATTTTATATCTCAATTAGAAGTAGCAAAACGAGCAGGTCAACTGGGCTGGGTAACATGGGCTGAGTCGGGTTGCTTTGAACTACAAATATTTTCTCTTTGTTCTTCTTACCTCGAGTTTTATATATAACTAATGTATTTTGAATACATTTTGGTTCGCTATCGACTTAATTTGACCCCTTTTCATTTTCTAACGGTGTCTTTTTGAAGTTACCTGGTTGTTGATCCGGAACAGATAAAATATTTAACCAAATTAACTTGTTTTTTACTTTTTTTGTAAAATTGGTCAAAATTACCACCTTAAGTTATTGTTGAATCTAGGTGATTTAATATTTTTTTTATTAATGTTTATTTTCAACAGTTTTTGGTGGCTCCTTCTAAAGAGAAGGGTGGAAGCATAAAGTTTGCAGGCTGTATACAGCTGCTTGGTTTCTGTGTATTTGAAGCCTGCGTTGGTTTATTTTGGCCATCTATAATGAAAATGAGATCCCAATATATTCCCGAAGAGGCTAGAAGCACAATTATGAACTTTTTCCGAATTCCACTTAACATTTTTGTATGCATCGTGCTTTATAACGTGAGTCTTCTCTCTCTATCTATATTTATGCGCGCACACATGCATTCGACCCTTTACTAATTCATCTTTTTTTACTTCTTTTGAAGGTTGATGCATTCCCGATTACTGTAATGTTTGGAATGTGCTCTGCTTTCCTCTTCCTTGCATCTATGTTACAAAGACGCCTTTTGGGGGTTGCAGATAGATCAAGTAAGTTCTTTCCTTCTACATTTGGTTGGAAAATGACCTAACATAGGTGTTACATTTACAAGCTACTTAAATCACTATACAGTCAAATAACGTAAATTTCCTATATTTAAATGATTTGTGAGTGCAGCTGAGTTAGATGTTGGCTGCACGGATCATTTACTCTTGAAAAAAAAGCGTCAATTTGTTGTTAAATTGTTCATTGTGTATGTTTGGTTTCAGGGCAAGACAAGGTGAGGGAATTGGAGGCTGAACCACTCAATATCTGATACCAAGATTATAAAACGTGATTGGATCGATTAAAAAAAAAGATAAAAGTCGGCAAATTATTCTTATTAAAGATGTGTGCAATGTGCAATATGTTGTCTCTTGGAATTTAGATGATTTCAAGGGGCATAGGTAAGGTGGTGACGAAGAAACCGAAGAAGACAGAAGTAAAAGTTCGTTTAAAATAAGGAACTTGTTATACCATTAAGATAGAGTATGGTGCAGTTTTCATAGTTGGATTAAACATCAACAATGGTTATTTCTAACCCAGACATTCCTACAATTTGTAATGCTGTTTTTTTTCCTATTTATTAAAGTTAATGATTAATGATGATTACTAAGAAGCATACATTTGGTGCAATATCAGATCTACTAACTGGATGAGAAACCATATATACATCATCTCTAGAACTATAAAGATAACTCCACATTTATAATTCTAAAAAAGATTGTATCACTTAAGAGTATTGATTGTTAATAAAAATTAATATATTATCTTTTATTATCTATGCCATGTATACTTGTCTATGTTTTCTTTATATACATCTTGTCTATAAGGCTCTCTTAAGTTGAGCCCTGGTTTGTGTTGAAGTGTAGCTGTGTTCTGTAAGATCACTTTACCTGAATACCTTATCTACATGAACTTGACTTGATCCACCCTAATGATGGTACGCAGGCAATTCTTTTATGAGAGCGCGATTCAAAAAGATTTTTTATTGAAACCCTGGACTTTGTCCGGTTCTATTGAATGGTTACTAACCATTATTCTAGGTGGATCATGCAACAATACCCGTAGCCCAATCTTTATTTATGTAAAAATAAGGCATGATCAAAAAGCTATTGTTTAAAGAACAAAGAGAACATATCTGAATCTTTGAAATCTAATTTAACGGTAAAAAAAGTAATATATCTGACTAGATGCACTATGCATCTAGCATATAAACTATTTTTAAATATAATTTGGGATGTTTTTTAAATTGTATTGTTTTTTTATTATACTAAACTAAAAATGAGAGAAATTTGTCAATTTTTATACTTTTACTAGTGTTCTGTGTTAAGAGAGGTATTTGTCCTAAAACTTTACTAAACTGTATGTATATATATAATACAATTGTAATAAAGAAACTTATGAAACACATTTTTATTTAATGTGTTTTTACGATTCCTTTATTAATAAAAAACAAAAAAGTCGATAAAAATATTTTTGTTTAATAATAACAATAAATATAGAAGTTAATTCTGGAAAAGAGAGAATTGGTGTGTAGCTATAACAAGGAAGATAAGGATGGAGAGATTTCCTCGTTTAAAAGAGAGGTGTGATATAGGGTATGATCGGTGAAATTAGTTGACGTTGGAGCTGTGGGCCTGTGGCTAAAGCAAGGGCTGATTAATTGATAATCCAAACCTAATCGATAAGCTACTTAGAAAGGTTTTTATTTTAGAAGATTATGAGAGATTATGTTTTTAATAATCTCCTTAGAATTTTAACACCTGAACGAGGCTTGGAGATAATGACTCAAACCCCTATAATAATACCACATAAGCATGTTGTCGAACACACCCATATTCTTCTACTTCTACTCCTATTCATAAGATCAACATAAGTGTCAAAATCAATAGAGTAGGTGAAGAAAGAAAATTAGTGAATTTCACATGTCATCTTGCAAGTAAAAACATAAAGTAAGAAGAAATAGTAGGAGGATATATATCATTTTTGTATTTAAAATCCAATGACACCAAAGTTAAGGATATATGTAATAAATTACCAGAGTTAAGAAAAATCGAATATGGTCATACCATTTAGAGATCTTAAATTCAAATTTCACATAAATGGGTTGCATTCTATCTATTCTATAAGCTGACAACAAAAATCTTGCATCAATGGAATACAACTCTAATGATCCAGTTCTGGATGACTTCTATTTTTG
Organism: Drosophyllum lusitanicum; assembly: GCA_032274825.1. Taxonomy (NCBI): domain Eukaryota; kingdom Viridiplantae; phylum Streptophyta; class Magnoliopsida; order Caryophyllales; family Drosophyllaceae; genus Drosophyllum; species Drosophyllum lusitanicum. The sequence goes on from JAUEJL010088237.1 coordinate 10,324, forward strand.
TTTTAAATCCAAGCTATGACTTTCCAAATTCTCATTTGATAGACCATAGGTCTGCTACTGAGTAAATCTCAACCAGTACAAAATCATTTTGAAACCTTAATGTCATCGAACGCCCTGCTTAGGACACCCATTTGCAAGAGGCAAGTCCACGTTGTCGATGGTCCTAAATGTTCTTTTCACCATCCTGTCAACATACAAAGTTCCCTCTAAATGATCACATTCGTGCTGTAAAATACGAGCTTGCCATCCACAGGCATCCACTTTCATTGGCTTCCCATCTCGATCCAACCCCGTAACCTCTACCTCCAAGAACCTCTCCACCAATGCTCTATAACCATCAACACTACAAAATCACACCAACAAAGAACCATCACAATTAGGGAGTTTTTCGATGTGCATATTCAAATGAGTTGATTAAGAGGGTGTTTGTGGTTGCTTATTCAAAGAGTGTAAAAATATCTGCTTTTTCCAGATGAATTATTCTTGGTGGATTCAAAATGACAAGATTAGCCTTAAGGTGAATTAAGTTGCTGATTATCTACTTCTGCTTTAAGCTGTTTACATAAGCAAATCTCAACCAACCCTAAAAGACTAAAACTATGTATATGAGGGTAATTTTACATTTACTTGAATAATTAGTTAACTTACAACAAATTCATACTTCTCCAAATCTCACTCATACTTTAACTCAAAAACACAGTACTAATCATCAAACATGTGTTTCTACTTTCTCTATTCGGTTTTAATTCCGTTGAGTTAGTAGTTAAAACCATAATCCAAACACTACACACAAGTCAAAGTGAAAATCTTGAATGCTAAATGGACTATAGGAATCTCAAACATTAATGAAATTAATTGCTACCTTCAACTTGGATAAAGAATGCCAATGAACTTACCTTAAGCAGCCTTCAAAAAACAATGCCGATTTGTTGCTCTTCTTTTTAAGTTTCGGGTTCAAACTAACCTATTTTAGAATAAGGAAAAAGAAGAAACCAGTTACAGAATATTCACATTCACAGAGTGAGAATTCGGGCTGTTTGGTGTGGATTCTCTCATTCACACACCAAAAGATCAAATGGGCGTCTGTCATGTGCCTTAATCTCTTCTACTGGTTCATTTGCTATGCATTCTTTAGTATCCTCCAATACAATAATCTGCACACAATTCAATAATAGACAACATTAATCAAATTAAATCTTGATGCTAAAGTTGAAATTAAAGAACTCACCTTTAATGGAATACCAATTTGGGGAGCAGCAAGCCCCACCCCACGTCTTCTCATGACCTGCACCATGTCATCGATTATCTTTTGAATACGATCCGAACCGATTTCTTCCAGCGAGACTTCTCGGGCGGGTTCGTGAAGAACCGGGTCACCGGCTTGTACAATAAGCGGTAAATTCATAGGCTTCCTCTTTCTTTCCAAACCGGCTAACCAACTCGCTGGAGTTCGTTTGGTGGAAAGAGAACTGAAGGGCACGTTAATGGCGAGATTGAATGTTGGAAATCGAGGGTTTAAGATGGGTTTTTGTTGGGATCTAAGGATTAGGGTCCTGGATGGCATAAATTTAGGGCTTATGCCTCGCCTGAAGTATTCACCGACGAGTGGTGTCGACGGGAAACGTTGCGACAGCCGTCGTATGACCTCCATTGGTCATCACCGATTCACCGTCGATTGGTTGAGCGATCGAGCTCTCAATAACTGGTTCACACATTTGGGCCTAAATGGTTGTTAGTTTGGTGTCACGTGCATATTTTCTTCCATGGTTAATGGGCTTGTGTATTTGTTTACCGTGTTTTATTATATTAATTAATATTTATATTTATATTTATTAAGGGAAAATTATAATTTCTTACTTCTTTCATTCTTTAATCTTTTCTTGTACTTGTTGAACAAAGTATATAAGTTTGTCAATTTTGTGGTTGTTTTTATTTTATTCTTTATTATCGTTTTATGAAATTTGATTCTTTAAGTTACAAGTATAGAAACGTGATAATGTTGACAAAAGAAAGAAGACAACAAACTATCATATGTTATCTTTTCATGTTTACTACTTTTCGATTATTATCTCACTATATATTACTTTTCTTTTAAGTTCACAATTGTGTGACTAGAAAAAATGCCATAGGACTCGACTAGGTTTCAAACAGCTTGAAAAGTTGTTTTCTAACGGCAAAAAAACAAACACACACATACTTAATCTAAATTTATGTCTATGATGGGACTTAAACTCTCAAGGGAGGAACACATTAACGCTTATTGATACCGCTAGACTAAAAACCTTTTGGTATTTTACAAGTGTTCTGCCTTTAGACATCATAAAATGTAACATCCAGAATTTTATCTATAATTTAATACGAGAAATGTACAAGGTGTTATATGAGTTATAAATGGATATATGTGATAAGTTGTAGTTTTAAAGCTAGAGGGGTTAAAACCGTCAAAATAAAAGTTAAGTAAGTTCAGGGACTAAATGTGCAAATATCCCATACTTGTATATATATATATAGCTAGCTTTGACTTTAGCTAGTCAAAGCTTTCATTTGCAACTCACGTATTCATTTAGAGAAGCCAAGTTTCTCTCTGTTTTTTATCAAGATCAGTAGAAGCAAGGTGAAACAACTAAATCATAGTATTCATACAAGCTTGAGGTAAGGATCTTGAACCATGTTCTTGAAGTTTTGTGGGTTTTGAGGTGATTCATGGTGAATCAAAGATTTAAGTGTGTTTTGGTTATTGTTTTTTGTTTAGAAGTTGTTTGGGATGTAGGAAAACACCCTAGTAGTGTTTTTATGAATTAAAGTTGAGTATTGGAGGTGTTTTTGCCGGAGACAGCATGTACAGTCGGTGTACTGCTGCTGCATATTGAAGGGCACGGGCGTGCCCCTCAAGATCAAACCGTGCCCCAGGCCGTACCTGAGGAGGCACGGGCGTGACCCAAAAGGGTACGGGCGTGCCCTATTCTAGAAAGGCCCAAAGTGCGCCTTTTGACCACGGGAGTACTTTGCATTAGGCACGGGGGTACCTGGGTAGAAGGCACGGGGGTACCTGGTGCTATGTTCAGTTATAAAGTTCAGCAGTAACTTATGTTTGATATTTATTTTGTATTATTTCATGTAGAGATTTTTCATTGGCGTGTTCACTAGATTATTATCAATTGTGGACTATTATACAACATTACAAATTATAAGGTGAGTCTTCTAGACTACTCTTCATATCTGCAACATGTGTGTATCATATAAGATTACTAATATGTAATGTTATTCATATGTGTGTATAAGCTTACTGCTATGTTCAGTAAGACTCAGATGTGGTACAGTACTTTTACCTATGTTGCTGCCCTGGGTCTAGAATGAGAGGCTAGCATTGATTGCCAGACATATGTGTATTTTCTTCATATGATTTTATACATGTGTTTATACGATGTTTAGTCTGGTTTACTCACTAAGCTCTCGTAGCTTATTAGATACTATTTTAAAATGCTTTGCACGTTTTAGTAAAGACAAGGGCAAAGCTTCGGTTTGACTATATTTTGATAAACTCTTTCAAACACTTAACGTCTAGTTTGTAAACATCAAGTTTTTGGTATTAACCCTCTGACAATATTTATGTACGTATCTTTTGATACAATAGATTATGCTTCCGCTTTTATGTAGAATATTCAGATGTGAACACTTTTATGTGTTTTATTTCAAATATCAAATTTTAGAATTGGGGCGTTACACAGTTAAAGAATTTTGATTAACCAAATCATCAAACGTAACATTCATGCATTCAACAATCATGTTAGTTCTACGATTTAAAATTCTAAAAGCCTTTTTATCCATTGAGTAACCTAAGAAAATCACTTTGTCAGCTTTAGGATCAAACTTAGATAGTTTGTCCGTTTCATTCAGTACAAAGCACCTATGACCAAATACATGAAAATATTTGATGTTACGCACTACTCCATTACATAGCTCGTAAGGAGTTTTGTTAAATCGACGTTGAATGAGAGAACGATTTTGGGTATAACAAGCAGTGTTCACGGCTTCAGCCCAGTATGATGGTGGCAGCTTTGAATTGTAGGTTTCTCATGCACATCAAAAACCCCAAGCACAACGAAAGCATGAAGTAAAAACAAGTTTATATCGGGTTTTCAAACACATGCACAAGAAACACATAGTGGGATCTAGCTACAAAACATGATAGC
>JAUEJL010088248.1:0-14516 GCA_032274825.1 Drosophyllum lusitanicum
AGCGACCCTTGCCGTTTTTTCCGTGAACGGTTGCGTGATTCTTTTCATGACAAGCAGAAGTGCGGACAGTTACATATCTGGTCCATAAAGTTTCAACCTTTACTATTTTGACTAAATACTTTCAAAAGTTTATAATAAGTAATCATACTAATAACGTTCATCTTGAGTAGAGTACCTTTTGACCATTTTTTAACCTTTACTTTTACATCAAAAAAGTTTACCTTTAATTTTAATTTTCACCAAGTTAACTTGTAAGCATAACAAGGGCTGGCTAGGTTTATCTTTTTACTACATATTTTATTTATTTTATCAAAGACTATTAAAGGTGTTTGAGATCTTTGGTCCACTTACTTTGACTGTCCAACAAATCTCATGTTCATTTGGGCTCCATCTTTTAAGGACCTACCTTTCATTAATGAGTAACCACGTGGTTAGAATACTAGCCACCCTGTGTCTCATTGATTTTTATGTTTTAATGGCTATAAACTGTTTCTTAACCTTTTTATTTTTATTTTTATTTTTATTTTTACTTTTATTTTTTATGTTATATACACATACCCTCACACGTACATACACTAAGAAAACAAAATTTTGTCATGTACCTTGAAGGTGCTTACTGAGATAGAACCACTCACGAGTGGTCTATTTACTGACAAAGGAAAACTTGCGTTACAGGAGGCAAACCACGCGTGAGTGATCACATGAGCCCGTCCATATATTATAGAGACTCTGTGCAAGAGTAAAAAATGGGATCCTAAATACAAATTTTTATATATATATAGGTAAGCCAAATTTATTAATATTACAATAATTGTTACAAAAATAACAAAAACAAAAGAAGGCCCTTTCAATTATATATATATATAAGCAAATGGATTATAGACTAATTATATTTTTTGTGACGTAACGTTTGGGCGGTGAGCCTACAGATGTGAAGGAACGTCCCTGTGTGTGATCGTGCAAGGCCACTTACCGACCTTAGCATGGAATTTAATGTTATAGATTGGAAGTTCGGGATTGTAAAATTTAATGTCACTAACTATACTTTCCTAAACTTGGGCATTTCAAATGTTAGAATTTGTATACTAACTAGTCAACATTGCATTAATCATTAACTTAAAAAACTGTATGAGTTTTATTTAATGTACAATTATATTAATACACAAAAATAAAAATACATTTATTTAATAAAGAATTAGAATCGAATTAGATTTTTTTTTCCCGGTAAACTCATATACCCCTTAATCTACATCTTTTGTCTCAAGCCTTAATCCATATCTTTTGTCTTAAGCGAAACATGAACCCTCAACCTTAAAAAGAAAGGTACACCTTACACACGTTGGTGACCAAAGACACTTTGGTTAGAATTGAATTAGATGCTTTGCACCAAGGATCATATAAAAAAGTTTTTTTTTTTTTTTAATCATTGTTGATTTCAATCAAGATCCGGTAGGAAACAACGTACAGATGGACACCGACCCGTGAGGACCATCTAGAAAAACGACTTCATTCTCTCGTCTTTCCTATCCACAAGTGTCAATATAATATGTGTTGTTGTTGTTGGGGTTATTGAATTGCACTGGCCCAGTTGATTCTATTTTAATAATTAATTAAATATTATTAGTCTATCTGATACTAATTTGTAGAAAATAAATTGTAAGCAATGTGGAAGGAGAATGACTGAATGATTCCTTGATCATCATCAAATCAACTCAGTTGACATGGTCTAAAATGATTATATTATTATTGACTTGTTTGTATGTGGCTGGTGGGTGCATTTTTCTTATATTCTAGCCAAAAAATAATAATTAAATTCTGGTTTGTTGGGTTGTAGTTGTAGACTTGTAGGGAACAAGAGTTCAAAAATTCAATATAGAGGTCAGTCAATGTGTTCTTAATTTTTGTTTGGATTAACATACTTTCATACTTGTATATTTATTAGAATTTTAGATAGATGAGTTTATAAGCCTAACTTAGTCCAGCTTATGAGCTTATTAATTCTATAAATCATAAGTCGGAAAATTAAATTAATCCAATTTTATTCCCAGTTTAGGAAAGGGGAGAAAAGCAAACCTTGATTGGTGTTATAACTTCTTTTTGTAAATTTTGTATCTACTTTTTGTCAATAGAGTTTATTGTTATATAAGCTTGATTGCTTGAACCGAAAAGATTAATAACAACCAACAGAATCTAACCCAAGATTGGGTTATTGTCGTTAAACCAACCTTCGAAATTATGTTTTGACTTGGAGTTATTTGTTTGCAGATCAATCACCGACGATTGGGACCTCTGAAAATGGCTCAGGCAGCAATGTTGCAAAAATCGTTGGCATTGCAGTCGGTACTTGTGCAGTTTTAATAATCTTAATTGTACTCTTTTACCTAAAGAGGAAGAAAATGCAACGGTTGAAGAATTCCATGATAGATAGAAAAGGTAATTTTGACTTAGGAGAGTCAGACGTCTTAGCTTATGATTAAGAAATCAGCAAGTGTCTATACAATCATTGATAATTACATTAATCCCACAAGAATTTCTGTTGTCAAAGTTGTTTTCAGCAAATAAATTCAATATCTTGATGTAAAAACTATGCAAGTTTGAAACTTTAAAGTCAAAGTAGACAGTGATCTTGATTTCTGATTCATATATGCTTGATATAGGTCCTTATGAAAGAAGCCATGATTTCTTGATGAATGAAGGGATTGTTGTGCCAAGTAAGAAAGAATATTCCGGTGAAACGACTACTGAAGAACTCGAGTTACCCCTGTTTGATTTTACGACTTTGGTTATCGCCACAAACAACTTCTCTGAAGCAAATAAACTTGGGCAAGGCGGGTTTGGATGCGTGTACAAGGTAAATAAACATTTAAACTATCATGTTTTCTAAGGTAATAAGGTGTGTTTGGGATTGTGTTTAGCCAATGATTTTCTTTTTATTACGTTTTGAAAAACTCAGTGAGTGTTTGCCGTTTGGGATTGCTTTTTGGCAACATGATAATCACTTTCCCCCGTGAAACAGAGTTCTGGGAAAGCTAGTACTGGGAAACACTCCCCTGCTATGTGTCAAGAAAACGAAAGTGACATTTTTCTTGTTGATGATTTTAGGGTATTTTAGCAGATGGCAAAGTTGTAGCTGTAAAACGGCTTTCAAGAACTTCGGGCCAAGGAATTGAAGAACTCAAAAATGAGGTCCGATTAATAGCGAAGCTTCAACACAGAAACCTTGTTCGACTAATAGGTTGTTGCATTGAGGTTGAGGAAAAGTTATTGATTTATGAGTACATGGAACACAAAAGTCTCAATACATTTCTTTTCGGTGAGTTCTTGAGAGCTTTGGGTTTTTCCTCCTAAATTCGACATCTAAGTTTCATAGTTAGAGCTTAACATGTTTCTTGATTTCATTCTAGATAAAGAGAAAAGCGAACGTCTTAACTGGCAAAAACGATTCGATATCATATCCGGGATTGCCCGAGGGCTTCTTTATCTTCATCAAGATTCAAGATTTAGAATCATTCATCGAGATCTTAAAGCGAGTAACATTTTGCTAGATAAGGACATGAACCCGAAAATATCTGATTTTGGTATGGCGAGGATATTCGGGGGAGATCAAACTGAAGCCGAAACAAAGAAAGTGGTCGGAACACAGTAAGTATCATACCCTTGTATCTTCACATAGATTTTTACTGGAAGATAATTCTTGTCTTATTATTATCTGGCTTGTTTTTACAGTGGTTATATGTCACCTGAATATGCAATGGACGGACTTTTCTCAGTAAAATCCGATGTTTTTAGTTTTGGGGTTTTGGTGTTGGAAATAGTCAGCGGTAAAAAGAATAGAGGATTCTACTATGCAAGTAACCAACTTAACCTCCTCGGACATGTAAGTACAAAAAGCAATGGTTTATGAGCTTAATTAGAATTTTAGTTAGCATAACCATCTCAAAATCCTCTAGTGATGGGTCGCTTGGAAAGTCTCATAAAAGACCCGGTACTTGGGTAAACATCTTGAAGGACAGGGGGTACTATAGGAAATGGTCAAGGAAGCGATTAGGCCACATAAATCAAAGTATAACATGACTCTCTCAAAAATATGAATAAGCTTGTAAGCCAATTTTTTTGAGCTTATAAGCTTATCGTTATTAGTTTATTACTTATTTAAGTTCGGGAAGTCAAATTTGTAAAGCTCATAAGCCATAAAACTTTAGCTTATGAGCTTATTCAAATTCCAATAAGATCATAAGCCGGAAAATAAACTAATCCAAGAACCCTCATGTCTAGTAGTCATTATACTTCTATATTTTATGGTGTTATTTACTAAAATTTTTTTTTTTTTTTGCAGACATGGAGGTTATGGAAAGAAGGGAAGGCTTTAGAACTACTAGATGAATCCGTAGGGGGCGAGTTTTCAGAAGATGAAGTATTAAGATGCATACAGATCGGATTGTTATGTGTTCAAGAACAGGCGGAAGAAAGACCGAATATGTCAAAAGTGTTGTTAATGTTAAGTAGTGATGTTGTTAACCTACCACAACCCAAATACCCTGGATTTAGTATTGGAAGAAGACATTCAGAAATTGAATCTTCAAGCAAACAAGATGAATCTCTGACTATGAATGAAGTAACTGTAACTATACTCGATGGTAGGTAGTTGAAATTAAGTTAATCACCTTCTACTTGAGCTTGTATATTGTAATTTTCCACTTTTTTAATTTTTTTTTAATTTTTTCCTCATGAGAAAAGGGAACATCATGTCGACTTCATGGAACAATGAATGTTTACAGGTGATTTTGTCTCCCACAGCTTATTGCAAAGTGCAAACGTGTTTTTCTGTAGGCAAAAGACCTGTTATTTCTTAAATGATATATATACAATTGCTTCATGTTTGATACGAAAACTAGTAATAATAGAGTTGCACAATGTGACCGGTATTCCAAACGAAAAGATCGAGACCAGACTGGTCCAGTCCTCCTTTGGTCCTGCAAGTTGATTCTTAGCGGTTAAACTCCGGTCCTAAAACAGGTCTCGAATCGGACTAAATTGAACCAGTCTTGCTCCAACTGCTACTTTTAGCTTCAACAGATGGCTTTTGAACTCTAAAATGGTTATATCTCGGCCTTAACCGGTCCTAGCTAGAAAAGATTGGATTGAACCGGTCTCGATGCACCCTCGTCATCCTTTGATGCTTGTGCCTTAGTTACGTTATCCTTTGATGTAGTCGTTGGCCTAGTTATTTCTCTTATAGAGAAGCATTGTTTTTGTTTATTGTTCTCTCGATTGGTGGTTTAATTATAGACATGGGCTTTGATTGCAAACTATTTCCATTGTTAACTTGCTTATTTGATTAGTTTTTTTAATTACAAAGTTTCTTGAAGATTTTTCTTCCATTATTACTTGTTGATTTTGAAGTTAAATTTTTTTTTTTTTTTATGTTTATACAAATCAAAGTGGTAGGATCTCTTTCGTCACTAATTCACGTGTTTAATTTTTGTTTATTGTTGCAAGCAATTCAATCAGATAGTTAAACTTCTGGACCAACTCTTGTAGTTGTTCCAAGTAAGTATTCAATCAGATGGAGGTTGTAAACCTCTCAAAAAAAAAACAACAATTTAGTATTCATTTGGAGATTTGGGGCTTTAAAATACATAGAGAAGAAAAGTATATAATCGTGTCCATGGACCTTTTTTTTTATAAATGCAATACATACACAGATAAACCCAAGCGTTGTTTATTTGATAAGTAGTTAAAATGTGAATCGGGGTTGGGGTTTGTAGTGACGCTGAGTTATTCAAACGAACATACACAGAAATCACTAACTTGACAATAAACAAACAGGCAGTTGTTTGTTTGTTTGTTAGCCATTAAGGTTTCTGAAGAGCTCAGGAAGATGAGCATTGGTGAGCTTGGTCCTTTTGCTGATCTCTGTCTTCTTCTTCTTTTGTTTCGGCTTATTATTTAATATATTACCATTCTGAGCCATAACTCTCCTCTTCGCGGTGTTTGTTGCAGGCTTCATCCCGTTCTTCTGCAAGTCCCGCTCAATATCCAGCATGTCTCGTGGCAATTCAATTGCCCTGAATAGTTGTTTCAGCTCATCATCAACCTTGATTGGGACTCTAGGATCATTTGGGTACGCTATGTCTTCCTGAGAGTCGAAATTGGAGAGAAGCCAGATCTGACGAGCAGCTTTCAGGGCCTGCGTTGCAAACAGGACACTACTTATATTATATACAAATATGAAGATATAGTTTGCCATCATCATGCTTAACTTAGGCAACCAAAACAAGTAAACAGAGTATACATAAGCTGATGTACATGTTTTTACATATGTAGAGAGATGTACTGGGGAGAGCTATAGCCCCTACGAAAGCGAGCAAACTACCCTTTGACTCCTTTTAACTCTTCTATTTCTTTGATTTTACTTTTGATTTTGATTTTAAATTATTAATTAATGACTAAAAAGTTAAAAACCATATAAATAAAATCAAAGAGATGCTCCCGTCCATTAAAACCCATTGTCAGGACCACCTCATACCAGCAGTCCAGCACCACTGCATACCAGCGTTATCAGACCACCTCAGCCCCGAAAAACACCAGCCCTCCTTTCACTAGAGATGCTCTCATCCATTAAAACCCATTGTCAGGACCACCTCACCCTGTTAACACCCTACACATCACAATCTATAAACAGCTATGAAAACCCTATCGAACACAGGCTAGAATGTGTTCCAAGTTACGAGACAACATTTGTTAGAACTTAAAACCCAACGTGCATGTGTTCATAAGCTATTTGTGTGCTTGATGCAAATAAGTTATGCAAGGACTCGTGATATTTCTTGTCCTCATTGCAAAAAAGTTATACAGGTACATATGTATGTGTAACACCCACTTTAGTTATCTTTTATACATCTGTAATTTAAAAATTATATTACGTTACTAATTAATGAAGTACTTAGTTGGCTTGGTGGTTGTTATATTTCTAATTTTATAAGGGTGAATTAAATGAACTTTTGGGTGTTTGGATAAGGAGTAGTAAGGGGAGGGTATAAAACTATAAATACTCATTTAGGGCACATAACCCTAGAAATGAGACCACTGTAGCCACCTATTACTTGGAAAAACTTGTGCATGTGTGGGAGAGTTCTTGACTCTGCCGAAGGGATTTAAGAGCCAAACATCGAGATTTTTGCATCAAATCACCGGAGGATCATCAAGGTAAGCATACTGCATACACAACCTTTAGTGATTAATTTTAAGATCTTTCATATCCTCTGAACCAAAACCGATTGAATAATTTTGGGTTGGAGCTGTTCGAACCTGTGTTCCAGCCGAGGGGGAAAAGGGGGATTAGACCACCGAAATTTGTATGTTAATGCAATTAATTGGTAGGGATTGTTTAGAATGATACTAGAAATCTATTAGGACAGAAATGAGTAAAAATGATAGAGAACTGAGCGAGTTTGAAATTCAAGTTCAACTCTGTGTGTGTGTTCTTCGTGAAAGTTCCTGGATTTGTGAAGGATCGCAAATTCATTCAAGGGTGGGATTATAACTCAAATTGTAGCTTATATCGCAAATAGTGTGCAAGAATTTCGGTATAGGAATCGAAAATTGGTAGAGTCTCTTTGTGAGATTCCCAATCGCCAATCCACGCTAATCGCAAATCAAGCATGCTAAGCTCGATGATATTAAGACAGGATCACTAATTTCATTTGGCAGGATAGATCACAAATTAGAAATAGGAATCAAATATTGTAAGTGAATCGCTAATCTCCCCCCCCCCAAAAAAAACCCAAAATGTGAATCGGGAATCTGACTCAAGTCAGATCGCAGATTAATGCTGAATATCAACTAAGATCGCAAATCATATGAGATGGTGTATCGCAAATCAGAATCTGATTGGGCCAATGGATCATCGCCTTTGGACTTTGGCCGAGAAAGCAAATAAATCACAAAAATTGGAGTGGCCCTAACTTGGATATATTATTGGGCTTAGTAGCAAATTTATATGGTTAGGAATTTAAACTCCACTTAACAACTAATGTGTTTAAGAAACCTAAATTGTAGGTGTGAACCGGTATGCGCGAAACTTCGAGACACTTGTTAACCGACTGTTGAGTTTTTTAAGTGGCGGTCAGGTGAATTCACATTAACTTGCTCTTAATTTGTGATGCGTACAGCGTACGTATGAATTTTATGTACTTAATGATGGAGTGTATTTAATAAATTGATATGTGTGGATTGCTGATTGTTAACTGATATATTGATCATGAGGCCAACCGAACCTGTGTGGCTGGTCAGGCAGATGACATCATCTAAATATGGGACCTGTGATGAGTTATAGCGGACGGGGCCCGAGGCAAGCATTTAACGGGTGGGACCCGAGATGCAGTAAGCCAGTAATACGTGTGATGTGCTATCCGATGTTCAGTGTAAGTACAGTGTTAACTCACTAAGTCTTGTGCCTACCCGTTGCTAAATTCTACGTTTCCGGTCCGTCGTGTAAAGACAAAGGCAAAGCTCCGCCATAACAGCAGCACACCAGAGTTTTCTAATTATCATAGACATGTTTAAACAATTGTTTTACCGATCTGTTGTCGTTTCAAATTTAAATACTCTGATTCAAATTGATTGTATTTGGATTTTTGGATGATTGAATTATATATGCTTTTAAGGGATTTTTCTTATAAATTTTTTTTGGGACGTTACAGTATGTGTGTGTGTGTATTTGAACGGGGAAAAAACAGTTGCTTATCTAAACCTACGTCCACAACAAGACTTAAACCCTCAACCTCAAGGAGAGAGGAACACCTTAATCACACCTAGATACTACTAGGCCAAAGGCCCTTTGGTTAATGAAGACTAGCTGATTTTCAGAGTTCAACTAGCTTGTCACTTCCCGTTAACGACGAATATGATAATGGACGATAACTACAACTCATTCTTTCAAGAAAGGGAGGTAATGCTTGATTTGTGTTGTATGTTTCTGTTCAAGCAAAAAGGCTGTCAACCAAGCAAAACTATTACACATGGACTACAATTTTAAAGGTTGCAAAACAAGAAAGAATTGGGATGCTTGCGATTCTCAGAAGTAATTGTCTTGATCCTACAAATTAGCATGGGGTGCATAACCTAACAGCAATAGGTAAACTTCCTGCCATGGGCCTTGAAAACTCATAAGCAAGTTGCATGCGTAAAGACATTACAAAGTGAAAAAATTGTTTATTAGAATTACCTGTAAATCTTCCATGACAGTTGGGTAGGCATCTTTAAGATCAGCAACAGCAATACCCTCTGCAAATGTCCGTATTAAACGCAGAAGTTCTTTTTGGTCTCTCACATTATGCTTGGACTGTAAACAAGAAATCATTTCACTGAATTGCATCAAAGCATAGTAGCTTTTTTTTTAAAAGTTCAACAGGGGAATATGGGCTCCTGGTCGACAAGTTTATATTTATATAAAACTACAAATAAAAAAAAGGATTACCTTGTAAGAGAAGCGCTTTCCCTCATAATTCACTTTAGGGTTCTTTGCCAAACTCTCAAACACAGCTTTATTGCCTTTGACATCAACATAACACGCTTCATTTATTTGCTCAGCTGTAAATGATTGCCTTGACTGTACATATGGAAAACTAGCTTAAATAAGAAACGGCCATGAGACAGCAACCATAAATACAGATAGTAGATCCTTTTATAATCATACATACTTCTCTGCACTAACAAAACCATACAGCCCTTTCATTCTATTAGAAAATAGAAGTAGTGTCTCTGTTCTGAAAAAGAACTGCATGTTTGAGTTTTGGCGTCATATAAGCTATAAATTAAAGCAACCACCACCATACCCAACCCCACCTAAGTAGGTATCGGGGAGGTAAAGTGTAGACAGTGATACCTCGGGGTATGAAACTCCAACTTATAGGTGTACTTTAGTTGAAATTAATGAAATGGAGTCATACTACTATAGAAGAAAGATACTTCATACTTCCACAATATGCTTATATTATATGACAATATGATATTATTATATCTTTCATTTCCTTTTTCCATTTCCATCAGGTTTTGTTTATACTTTTTTACTTATTTATACAGTTATTTACTTTATATTATTGTTATTTTATATACAAACACCGACATACTTGGTTTTAAAAAGCATGCCTAAGGCCCTAGGCGATCAAAATGGTGCTTCATAATGCGTTAGGCAAGGCAACTACAAGGAGGTGGTAGAAAGCGGGTGCATTTTAGCACCTAGATGTGAAGCACGCTTTAGCACTTTTAAGTGCCTAGAGGATGGGCTGTAATTTGGGTGTCATTTTCTTATCCGGGCTATCTAACTTGTGGGCTTTTTTACAATATTTGGGCCACAGCAAACAAAACGGATGGGCTTTTTATGTTATCTAGACTGTAAAAGTTGAAAGGTAACGACTATCCGAAGCAGTTAAGAGTCTAGAAACTCGAAGGGAGTTGACCAGTAGGCAATAACAACCGAATCAGGGTGAGCACTAGACAGTAAGAAATTGAAGATCTTTGCGTTTTTATATGTTAGTTTATATCAAGCTCTGTAATCACTTTATACACATTGAACAAAGTCCTTTGTATTTTTATATGATCAGTTTATATCATGCTTTGTCATGTGATCATTGTATATGTGTTGATTGATCATGTCATGTTCTGAATAAGTGAATAATGTTCCTTTCCATGTAGTTTAACCAAATAAATTTGAATACAATAGTGACTAAGTGTACACATTAGAAATCACTAACGTCATAAAGTTTACCCTTTAATATCAACATTCAAGTCAACTTTCACTATTTCCTCTCCTTGATTTCTATAAAGTCAGAAGCAATATTTCCAAACAATTTATTACGGTAGATTCAATGCACAAGTAATAAATTATAAATACCATAATAACCAGCTTAACGCATACAAGAAAAGGTGATGTTTATACCTCAAACAATAGATCAATCACTCGCTTGATCTGAGCTCCTACAGGGCTCTTCCTTATATTATTAATATGTTGCAACCTCTCTGTGTCATTGGAGAATTTAACAGCAGGAAGAGGTGCTTTTGTCAAAGTGCTTGCAGGAATAGCTCTAGGAGCAGGAGTTGAGGTCTTATTGCTTGTTTTGGAACCTGCAGAGCTCTTAAGAATCGACTGGCATTTCTCTTGTTGCTTCTTGAATTTATTTAAACTTTCTTGCAAAGATCCCATCTAGCAAGCAAAGCAAACATCAAGTCAAACCATGAAATCCAACCGTGCGAAAATTTTCAGGCATTCTAATCTCAAGCAATATATTTTACATTGAAGTTTGTATAACCCTTGAGCAACTCCCATTATAATGAAATATTATGAATTTTGGATTAGATTTATTTGACAAGTTAAGCAACTGCTCAAGTAAGGGAGTTTTAGTAGTGACCATCAGAATATTTGACAAGGGCATGAACATTATGTCTTATGATGTTGTGATATATTTTATGGAGACGGGAGAAACTGTACCCACAATGACGAAATATCGGGATTTGATATTAGAATTATTTTTGTTACGAACTTTCAAATTTTTTTGTATCTGTGTTTGAAATTGTATTACGACCGTGGAGTTAAAACGATATTTAGAATGTGACACCACTGATAGCTTTCACGCTGAAGGCAGTACGCCTCGCGAGCTCCTAGCCAACGACAGGCTACCCCTTTCGAGCTTGGCTGACCCCTTCTTGATTCCATTTTTTCCCTATGTTTGAGATAGATTAATCAATGGTTTCTTAGTTGATATCCCTCATAATTCATTGTCGATACCCCCATATTTTGCAACTTGAGCTTTTATTGTTGATCAAATTGTCATTTGAAACTGACGTATGCAACTATGCATTTGTAATTTAACAAAAGGTACAATGTCATTTCAAATGATAAACAAGGAACAAACTACCTTTTACGATTGTTGTCGATGTTCTTTCTTTCTTTCTTTCGTTGGAGACTACTGTCCTAGAATGTTTCCGTGGAGCTCTACAATAGAAACACAAATATAATTACACAAATGCCTGCTGCGTGTAGCCCTCTGTTCAATTTTCAAAACTAAACAACTATAAACTACTGCCCTAGAATTTGGAATCCAGAAACCCTAAAAAATCACTACTACGCTAGAAACTAGAATCGAAAAGTTCTGAAAAACATAAACAACATCAATCGGCCCTCTGTCTATGTTAGTCTCGCGATCGAAGGAGAAATCTGGAATCGAGAAAACATGAAGAATATCAAATTGAAAACTGGAAATGAAAAACCCTAGAAAACCTGCTGACAGGCACGCGATCGAAGGAGAACTCTGCCAATTGAAGCTTTGAAGAATAAGTGGAGAACACTGCCGATTGAAGGAGACCCAATCACCCACACTATCGATTAAGCCACTCCCCCACAGTGCCGATTGAAGATATGAAGGTTAACACCCTGATTGAAGGGCCGATCACCGATGTGTGTTCTGTGCTAACGACAACGCTGCCGATTGAAGATTAAGGAGAACACTTTCGATTGAAGCGTTCCCGACTTTAATCAGGGGAAAAGAGGAAGAGAGAAAATTAAGTTATGAAAAATGAAAAACGAATGAGAACGGAAAGGTCATGAATGTCGAAGTTGCTTTTGTTAGTTTGTTTTCTGCTTTTGGGTTCTCCGGCACTAAATAAGGTAACGCGTTTTTTGTGACGGCGTGATTAAGTTTAGTTCGAAGTATCTACGGTTTACCTCACTCTCGTTCAAATACTATATTAGCCTTATACCACTTTTTCTTACCCTTACCAAACCTAAGAATAATCTAACTCAATCTTGTCCTCCCCTTACTCACTCTTACACCGCAAAAAGAAAGAAAGAAAGAAATAATCGGGTGAGGTTGGGTTGGGCAAACTGACCACTTACCCGAAGTTAGGGGTGTATGGGTGTTCCCAAAGCACCCGATGAAGCCCGAAGGCTCTCGGGTACGGGTGGCTTAATAGTATATATCAGTATGCAAACAAAAATAAAAAAAGCATAATTACAAATTGTAATATTCCGAATTTTAATATGACCTCTATCTTGGTTAATAAGATGTTTATAATGTTCAAAAGAGATTGTAATCCATATTTATAAAAGAGGTCATGGTATATCATGATAAAAATTGGAAATTGTTGTTTTAAAAGTGATTTTGGTTATTTAATGATATTTGGCAGTGAGGTACAAACGGTAATGTATAAAGTACAATTGATTAAAGCTTCAAATAATTAGAATTATAGATGTTATGAGTTAAGTGTTATGTGTGTAAATTGGATAAAATACTAAGGGTTAAAAGTGGTAAGTTGAAACTAGAGGGGCCAAATGTAAAAATTTGGATATAAATATCCAATTTGACTCAAATTGAGTCATTTTCACAGCCTTGAAGGCTAGAAGTCTCGAGAGAAGGAGGAGCAAGAGTGGGTTTCAAGTATATAGAAGAAAACAAGGAGAAATCTTGAAGCTTATGGTGTTTCTAGTTGAAATTGTGTGTTTTAACACCTAATCAACCATCAAAGCTTGGGTTCTTAAAGCAAGAAGGAAGTAATCAAGTTGGGTTGCTAATCAAGTAAGTTTGAACATGTGATTGTGTTTGATTTTAGCTTCATATGTTGTATTTAGTGATTTATAGTTGAAATTTGTGAAAATGGTGTTAAATGGGTCAAAAAATTGGGAAAAAGAAGCAAGTAGAGTTTGATTGATCAAACACATGCTAAGTGTTGATGTTTGTATGTTTTAGAAGTGTTATTTGAGTCCTTGGTAGGTTGCAATTAAGTTTGATTTGGAAATTTGGGGTTTTGGCCGGTTTTGGTGAAGAAAACAAGCAGAAATGTTACTGTTTACGTATGTCGCGGCGCGACCCACGAAGGGTTCGCGGTGCGACGCGTCTGGGCTGCAACATTGAGTTTTTCCAGAGATTTTCTCGCTGCGCGAGGCACCCTGCAACCTTCAAAAATCATTGTTTTGACCACATTGACCTTGTATTTTTAATGTTTTAGAAGGGACATATGAAGTCTTTTAGACCCGAAATATGTGTTTAAGTTGAGTTTTGAGCCTATGCACTCTTAGAAATGCCAAGTTTGGTTAACTTATGTTAGTTGACCTTGTGTTTTGTGATCATAGGCATATGATCAAGTGTTTGAGCTTTGGTTTGGTTATGGTTGTGATCCTCATCACACCCTCAGGTGAGTACACCCTGCGGATACCCAACTTTTGTTAAAGTTTGCAAGTCATCATGATTGTGCTATGATTGTTTGGCAAATGTTTTTATGAAATTTTTTGAATCAAAGGATGTGGAAATTGTGAACTCATGATATGATGTGTTTTAAAAAGAACGGTTTTCAAAATAAGACCATTTCTCCATTTCAGAGATGGTCTATGTTAATGTTGTGTTTGTACTTGATGATTTCTTGAAAAAAATGATACTCCACTACGGAGTGAGCTATGATTTTTGTAACAACACATATGCTTTTAAGATTGATGAAAATTGTGTTTGTATCTAACTGTGTTA
>JAUEJL010088259.1:0-14515 GCA_032274825.1 Drosophyllum lusitanicum
TTAAAATTTTAAAAATAATACAATTAACTTTCATAATCCTCTTATTGTATGCAAACAACTTTTTTATGTGTCTGTTGGTTAGTTACTATTATATATAATGAACTTTGTCATAACTTCCATAGTATACAAGAAATTGCATACAATGTGAGAATTATAAAAATAGGCTGTATTATTTTTAAGAAAATAAAGTTAATTATATATAATGATAACTAAGATAAAATTTATTATGTTTTAATATAATTTGTCCTAATTTATATAGTAGAATAGATCTTTGTTCATTTGACTTTTTATAGCAATTTTTCAAAAAGGTTTTAGTAGCTTTAGTTAACCATATAGATACAATACCAAAATAGAATATGCGTACATTAGCAGGCCTATTTTGACAAAAACCTGTTTAAATAATGTAAAATAAACATTAAAAGACACTTAAATTAATGTTAGAATAAATCTTTGTTCATTGACTTTTTATAACAATTTTTAAAAAAAAGGTTCTAGTAGCTTAACAACATATTAATACATTAACAAAATAAGAAATATGTTTATTAACAGATCAGATACTATTAAAATCTTTGAAACGTCTTGTAACCTAGCGATATTAATGTTTTAAAAATGTATTTTTTATAATCACAGTTCTAGTCCTGTCATCAACAAAATATATAATTTATGCGTGGGTTTAGAGTGTACGTTTGTTTTGTTAATAAAGAATAATATTAAAATATATTTATATTTATAAATGGTTAGTAGGACTTTTGTTGCATGTGATCATGTATTCACGTCCACCGGATAAGATGGACGTCGTAATAAAATTTTAAGGCGACAAAGAAGTTAATTGGTGCAGTGTATTATTTTTTATTAATATTATTATTATATGAATTTAATATTCAAACTCAAATTTCATTTATTAATAAAAACACGTCCTTTCGTCCACTGTAAAACTGCCACCTGTCAATATGAAATAAGAAATGCCTTGCAGTGTCGACAAAAAGATCCCCTTGTGTTTCTGTTTGTTTGACCCCTCATAATTTAAATGATCATTTTTAATGTGAAATTTGTAAGTATAAAATTTATTTTAAAAATTATAATTTAATGATTTGACATATATAATACGTAAGACGAGGGAAGATCAAATAATAGCATCTATTTAAACTTTATTTAAAATCTAAATTGACCCTTATAATATGAAATATGTGAGTATATAATTTACATTGTAAGCTATAATTGATTGATACAACATTTTTGATATATAAGAAGAAGATTGTCTAAATAGTGGCACCCCCGTTAAAAAGTAATAAGATTTAGTGTGCTACTAGATATTTCATATCAATCGATCATAATTTTCAATGTAGATAATACATTTACATATGTCATATTACATCTGTCAATTTAGATTATCAAAATTATACAAATAAATTATTTATCTATCTCATGATCGCTTAAAGGAGGTTAATGATCCGAGTTTCACTAGGTTTCAATCAGGGATGGTCAGAGAAAATAAATCAAGTTTTGACTGATCCAATCAGATATTAGATCCACACTCCTAAATGAAATTATATCCTTATCCAAAGAATGGATCAAACACAAGTGTGTTTTTTTAATAATTGTTTTCTGTATTTTACTTGACGATAATAAATGTTAGATACTATAATTAAACTTGGTTCCCGTTTAAAGCTTTTCAAACTATCTACTACTAGATTATCTTGTGATTATTGTGAAAAAAAAACTCTTATTTGTATTTAAAATTATGTTATTTGATTTGTCCTACAAAACTTTCATATATTCGTTGATAAATTTCTAATAAAATAATTATATATAATTTTTTTTGATAACGATATAAAAGCAAAGGTACTGATATAATATAATAGTGACGAACAAAAATGCATTAGTTCTATTATACTTATATAAAAAATAATAATCTGTGTTCGTAACTATTTCATTGTAAAACATCTTTAATATCTATTTAGTAGTCACAACCCTTAAATATATAATATGAAGTTTTTATATTTATTATAACGAGAAACATTTTTGATAAATTTATATATATATATATATAGGCAAAAGTTCAAACGGGAAATGTTTTTCGTACGAGAACTGCGAGAATCAATCTTAGCCGTTCAATTCCCCCTCCTTCAGTTGGATTGCTCACCCATGAATTCTTTACATGCACCTTGCCACACTCAATCCCTCCACGCTCTTCATCCATGAATTCCACTTACCACTTGAATGACCAAAATTGGTTATCGCAGTTCTCGTACGAAAAACAGTTCTCGTTTGAACCTTCCCCTATATATATGTAACAAACAATTATCATTTAAGAATTTTATCCTCACATCATAGGAAAAAAACCAGATTCTTTTTTGTATATGATATAAAGATAAAGTAGCTAAAATACAGTTATTTATGATATAGGATTTTAATATTCCTTTTGTTTGGTCAACATACATAAATATATATATATATATAATAGTATTTAATTTGATTTGATTTGATTGAGTATAATTTTTCTTAATAATTTATTAATTAATTAATGGTAATTATGATAATAACAGTCAAATATTTGACTTGAATAAGAGGCTTAATTTCTCATAAAAGAGAAACAATTTCTCCTTCAACTGCTTCTATAAACAAAAGTGTTAGTAATTTTCATATAAGCTAGAGAATGTTAATTTGTAACCATAGAAAATGAGACATTATATTGCCTTCCTTCGAATATGTACACTTGATAGTAGTATTTTCATCTAGAGTGGCTCTATATGTTTTATGAGACTATAATACCTATTGCTTTATCAATGTCGTATAAATGTATGTACCTGTAGAAACATCGGCTTCTTTTAATTTGGAGCTCTTGTTCAAGCAATGAAAACGAAAACTGCATACGATGTTTTTAATGTTGAATTCTCAAACGTTGGCGGGAATGAAGCCTGGTCCGAGACCAATTCATATTCAATCGCCTTGGTTTCGAACCAGACAACATTCTCATCAACCATTCTAGAGAGAGTGAGAGAGAGAGGGAGTGTGTGTTTTCAATGTTTTGATAATTGATATGCATCTCCTCTTAAATAGGTGGATGAAAAGCACAAACATCTTTTGCCCACTTTAACGACATGTAAGTTTCAACTCACCTTCCTAAACATGCTTTTTACACACATTTGAGAGATTGCAAAAAAAAATCTAAGGGATGAATATTTTACCGTGAAGAAATAGTGTAGCTTATCTGTAAACAATTTTGGTAATTTAATTATTAAGCAACTGGGGGATCTATGTAGAAAAAAATAAAAGTACGGATTACTGAGTATTTGAAATGGAAAACTTTGGTATTTAGTTAGTCGTGCTAATAGTCGTATTTTTTTAGTGTTAAAATATGAAATGAATATTTAAATTGTTTTATCGTTAAAATTTTAAATATTGAGGTTTATGTTAATTAAAACTTTATTTGTTGAGTAAATACTTGAGTTTTTATTTTGAAGAAACATGATTAATTTTTAACCCGACTCGTTATATCTCGAATCTTTTTGATGAGTTGTGTAAAATTTTAATTTCTTTAATTTTATTTATTTATTTTTATATTTTAATTATAAATTTATAACATATGTAAAAAAAATCCTAATGAATTTGATATAATGAAGAAATTCAGACCATTTGGTGGTTCAAAGTTTGTCTAAACAAGTTATACTTGTCTAAAAAAAGAACAAAGAACCCGGAATATCCAAAGGCCAAAGATAACATGTGAACGATAAGGTAAAACCGGCAGGGTGGATCCAAGATTTGAAATGGGTAGTAGCACAGCCTCGATTTTCTCTAAAAAATCAAAATTTACACTACGCGGACAAAATTGGCTGGTGTCTCGTACCACCACTGCCTTATAGGCAGGTCCGCCCCTGAAAACCGCTGTGTGTGTAGGTTTTTTCATATGAAGAATAGTAGTAATGTTATCTGCAAAATTACATTTTATAAATTTGAATTTTTCTTGGCAAATGCAAATAAATCGGAAGCTTTATCACACTCATAATAAGTTAATATTCTTATATATAATTTTAGTAAAATTACTTTAGGTCCTGATGATCGCTATATATATTTATTATAGTAAAGGCATCTATCTATGTTGATAAATTTTAGTAAGTTTGAATCAACATTGTTGAATAACAACAAACTATTTATGATTAATAAACAATTGAAAGCCCAATCAAACTTACTGTAATTTCAAGAAAAATGGTTCTTAATTTATGCACAAGTCTACTACTCCTCAAGCAAATTAATTACTTAAAGTTACCCCATGACAGTAACATTAGTTTTCCTTTGAAAATACCCATTCAAACATCGAACATTTATTTATATATATATATATATAGAGAGAGAGAGAGAGAGAGAGAGAGAAAAGCAAGAGATTTTATTAATCAAGATTAAATTATATAAATACCTATCGTCATTATTCTTCATTAATTCTAAGAAAACAAGATGTGCCAGAATTTGAAGATTTAAAGATAAATACTGCTGAAAGTGAAAATGGTCTTTATGTGTCTAATTACCATTGATTAGAAATTTTTTTAAAAAAAAGATTATTTATACATCCCAAAATTGATCATTGCAGATAATTTATAAATCATAAATCCAAATTCCAAATGTGAACATACCTTTTGGACCAACCGAATTTTCAACTATTGCTTTTCTTTTTATTAACTTTTTATCTTTCATGTTAAAATTATAAAGTTGGATTTTTATATATAAGATAGCTTTGTGAGCTTTCCTGTTTGCAGATAATACCAATGTTTTGAAAACAAGATCGGACATCGATCCAACTGTCCTACCGTTCACTAGCCGTGAATGCGAATAGAGAAACCATATCATCATGAATATCTAGAATAACCAAAAAGGCCTAACTAATCCTTCATTAAACTTATAAATTTTCAACTATAATTTTTTTTATATCTCGTAACTAATCACCCGAACAACAAATAAACCGCATTCAAACATTAGTTGTTCAAACTTTAAATAGGTAATTTAATTTTATAATTGTTCAAACATTAAGGTCCAGTTTGTTTCGTAGAATTTGAAAAAATGGATTAGAATTAAAATCAAATTCCATATTGTATTTCATTTAGTAAACTTATTTTTGAATGAAATTTCATTTTTTGAATTATTTACGGTCCCTTAAATAATAGAAAACTCAATCCATAGTTGGGCTGGATGAAATTTAAATCAATTTTATTCCTCTAAGTTCTGCGAAACAAACTAGACATAAGTGTTTGAATATATATACCAAGGAATTTTTGAGATTGCATTTCGAAATAGCTTTTACGATTTGTAAAAACCAAAAGAGTGTATGATATTGTGTTTTAGAACTGATTTAGCTTTTACGAACTGTAAAAGCTAAAAGAATGTTTCATATTACGTTTTGAAAATACGATATTTTATTTTTCTTAGCAAACGTAATTTTGAAAATGCATGTTCACACCTGCAAAACATTGCTCAAGTGAACACTTCTAATGGATATAATCAAGTCGAGTTATTCAATCTTTTAATCGAAACTTGAATTCTCTCCAAGACAAGCTCAAACATACATTAGAATTACAGTTGGACTATCAAAATCATTTACCATCACAAACTATCCATTTAACAAAACGGCTTGGTCAACACAGATTCAATTTATTTAAGAAAACACTTAATAAGTCTTAACAAATAGAATCTAAGTGAGTTAAATGTTCAACAATAACAATTTTGCGAGTTGCAGAACAATCTAAATGTCTCGAAATAACTTAGCACCACTACACAACCTTCACGAAAGCCATAGAGCAGTAGCGATAGGCATAAGAACAATGAGAAAGATCGATGGTACAGGATCTATTACAGCATTCATGAAAAGGCCAACAAATTCGACCCAGACCCCCTTTTGTGAAAAGTAAGCATTTAAATAGGCACCTCAAAACATGTTTTGGTCAAACATGCAGTTTGTGTAGGTCAACCTGGGTCAGGTTGGATTTTCATACTAATTGGTTTTATATCTTTTAAAACGGAGCTTGTCCCAATCACAATTTCAACCCACATGCTTAAAAACAGTTTTGAATCACTTGCAGAACATTCTTTAATGGGAGCAAGACGAATTTATAACACTACAACATTGTTCTCCATAAATAACGGTACGGCTTGCAATATAATTTACACTTCATACACAATAAATATTAAATACCAAAGCACCCAAAAAAAGAGCAAACAGGTTAAGGAAATCACTGCAGATACCTGATCAAGGTCAGGATATCATATGATGATAAAGTTAACAAAATACAATCAACATTGTATAAATTACTAAATTAGCAAACTCACCAGTAAAGCAGGAATCATGACTGCATAGTGATCTTCTGACTGAATTCTTCAGTAACTTCGGTCAAAGGAGACTCGTTTTGCTCTGTTATATCAGCAGCAGTAGCATCATGATTCTGAAACTTTATGTGGTTCTTTTTGTTTGTTGTATCTTGGTAAATACCAAGACTATGGCGAACTCGAGCATGCACTCCCTTTCTCTTGTCTAAACCCATGGTATCACTGCAGCTCTTTCTTCTGCCCAATTTTGGTGATTTTGCACGAGTTGGTGGAGGCTATTATTGAAGTGAAAACATGTTATTAAAACGTTAATTAGAATAACATATTTTTAGCGGATCGATATCATGGATGGAGTCCTGTAGACGTGCAAACACTATTTAGTTGACTTTATGAATTATTATATAATAATGTAAATTATAATAAAAAAATGTATTTACAATAAAGTTTGTTAAAACAAAATGATTAAGCACCGAATGATTCTATAGCCTGAATAGTTCAAAGGCTCTATATGAAATTGCGTCTGAATGAGCCAAGTTGTTTAATAAGGGTTCTGAATGAACAATCTGAATGATGCAAATTACCATTTAAACCTTAATATTGATTTAATATATTATAAGATATGATTGTTTAACAAGGCAACGTGTGAAAGAAAAGGTATTAAAATAAAACACTTGGTGCTTAATGATTCAAAATGTACATTAAGGTGGAATGATTTAGCATGGTTCTTCTGTTTCATTCAGCACAGTTTTCATTCAGAGACGGCAATCAAACACGCTAAATGTTGAACGATTCAGCATTCTGCGCTGAATGGTTTCATTAGCAGCAAACAAACAGCCCCTAAATCTTTGAACAAGAACTAATTAGGAGGTTATGTGTATTAAAAATAAAAACAATACTTTGCATGACTTCCCAGAGGATGTGTTTGGCTATTATTAACCAAATGTCATAAGAAACTCTTAACAGAAAATGAATAATAATGGTAATTTACAAAGACAGTAAATCAGAAGGCAGATAGGTGTCCATGCAAGTAGTATGCTATGCTATTTGAGCAACACACTGGGGCTGCCACAAAACAAGCATAATTCAAATCATAAAATTTAAGGGGAAGCACTTGCAAGCACAACCGTAGCTAATTTAGATGTTACTAATCGCCGGTCTGAAAACTTTTGTAACTTTTCAACCTTTGTATGGTATGACAACTGTATTAACGGAACACAAGAAGCTATATATATATTATAGACTACCTTCTTTAGCTCAGCCTTGGGTGGTGGGCCCTCATGGTAGAAGCTAGGCATTGGATTTGCCTTAAATAATAAACTCTTCCTGAGTTGCTTCAGGGCTGCTTCTTTTTCTTCCTTTTAGATACAAAACAAAGCACAAAATATGAAAATATACGATTTGAGATGACATGATCACATGAAATAAAGAAGAGAGATGAAAGAGCAAATTTTAACTCAAAAAGATTAAAGATCACAGATTTGTACCTTGGTCCTTGCCTCACATTGAATTTTCTCAGCCTCGAGTGCTTGCTGTTTCTCCTCTAATTTGGAATAAAACTGATGCAGATGAACACATTATGAAGAATTTAGGGGCGGTAGTTAGTATTCTGAGAGTATCTTTAGGATATGTTAACATGTAGAGGTGGAAAATTTGACGGGATAGATAACATGTCAAAATATGTAACTGGTGTATGGGTTGCAACAAGTCTCATCATGCTTACCCGAAACACTTTTGCTTAAGACGTTTGAAATTTCGTTATTAATTACCGTCAAATATTATTAACAGGACTATGTACTTTCAGTAATAAACTAATAATCTACATTTTTAATAGGAGGTTTAATGCTTAAATACACAATTTGGACATTTCCAACCCATTACCTTTTTAGCTAGTTTTGTTTGAATAATAATTTACCCCATTAAAAGTAAAGCATGATCCAAATTAATGAATCATCCCATTCATAAGTAAATGGAACAAAATTGTCACCTCGAATTAACAATATTTGTACCTCTTTCCGTCTCTCAGCACGCGTACTACACCTAAACACTGGAGCTGATGCAGAAGTGGGCTTAGACATAATAGTCTTTGCTGATGCAGCAGTACTTTGTATAGTTAAGAGCTAAAACAAATTCAGAAAAGATTAAGCAGAAGAAAGGGAAAAATAATAGGAAAGAAACAAAGATATGGATACGATGATGCTACGGAACAAGAATCGTCTTCATCTGGATGCTTTTTGTTATCTGGTTGCAAAGGCTTCCTTACTACTAAAGATCGGACTACCTGAGAAATTACATCAAATTGATGCAACAGGGAATACAAACTACTGTTATATTGAGATAATGAAAAAGAATAAAAAATTTAAGAAAGAATGTCTTCAAATTGGGCGGTTACCTCATTTGTTTTCTTTGTAACTTGGGCAGGAGAACTGCTTGAATGAGATGCTTTGGCAACAACAGGACGAGTTCCACATAGAGCACGTTTTTCAGTAGCAAGAGCAAATGGCTGTGGGATCGTGTGTTTAGTTTTAGCATGTCCAACTGCTGATTTGGTTGAAGGTTTGACTGCTGTGTTTGACTTCTTAGGTTCTCCTTCTGTTTGTTGTGTGGTAGACGTCATCTTCTCCATCACCAAGCAGGTTTCACAGTCCAATGTGTTGTCATTACTTGAATCACCAGAGGGATCATTTGTATGTTTTATGTCTTCAACGATACATTTCTCCACTTCAAACACTTTAACTTCATCTGTTGTCTGAATATCAAGATTAAAGTTCCCATCAACAGAAACATTGGATTCTGCGGAACCATTGTTACTGGCGGTGTCATTACCCAAAAGATTGTTAGAATCAATCGTGACAGAGTCTACTTCCTTGTCTATACATATACTAGCCACCTCCATTCCCATTGGTCTGCATAGACAGACAAAATAAATCAATATGTGAATCTGAAAGACCATTTTAGCATCATTCATATGTACAGTCACCCTGGTCATGTGCTTAACAGGCATTGTACATATGCTTTCCAGATACAAAAGGTGTTGATAAAGGATGTAAGGACTAGGAACATAGAAAAAGTATACAGATAGACAACTACATTTACCAAACTAAATAGTGCACCTAGTCAACCAATAAATTAAATCTTCAAGCACAAAAAAAGCTGCTCCACAAAAACTGAAGAAAGTCGGGCGAAGAGGGAAAATCTACGTTTACATTCACCGCAATGGTAATACACTATCAAGTTCCATAATCATGTATAAGAAATAGTATCGGGTGTCATAGTAGTCAACGCATCACGTATCAGGATAAGGAATGGACACTGTAACATGCATTATATATTAATATGTGGGTGCTTTCTGCAAAAACAGTAACTAAATGTAAAACAGTTGAATATGAATATTGTGGATTGGTATTATGTGTTTCTAGCCTGACAATGGGAGGATGACAAACATGTTACAAAATGGCCCAACTTTAGTATGTAGCCATAACTTTCAACCCAAGAGAAGTTATAGGGTCTGCAAGCAGTCCATGGAATGGTCTCAGCAGGTCAGAGGTTGTGACATATTGGTCCAATCATAAGATCAAAATCCTTCATTTTGGGATGTGAATTCATCATTTTCTGAATGTTCGGGCTTTTATATTACCACATAAGTGGTTTATATCAATCACGCGTTATTGTGTAGTGCTCCACCGTTATTTAGCATTAATTTCGAAGATTAAATATTTTGAATTTTGATTAATGTGTCAAAAAACGACCTAAAAGACCCGCTACTATCACTAGCATTACACAACAGCAATCAGCTTTTCTCCAAAATAAATTTTAGCTTCAAAATTTTCCCCCACCCCCACTCAAGAAAACCCCTTTGAGTTAAGATTATTAACCAATGACACCCAACTAGAGTCTAGAAGTCCACAACAAAAACAATACATCATTCATTTATAGCTAATAGTTCTTTTTCTTGTGCTACATTCTCCGAAACTCTCACTAGTTTACAGTAAACCTTATGCAGTAATCTCATGTTTTCCGTAATAAAGCTCCATATAAAACCTAAAGAACCTTCAAAGCCAGAACAGAAACGCCGATCCAGAAGATAAACCCAGCAAAAAATGGACGAGTAATGTAGATCTAATTAGAATCAAATTACTTCTACAAACACAAGAAGACTGCGATATAAACACATAAAACGGAGAAATGTGACTAGATTCTTACAGATTACTGCGTTTGATCTGCGAAGGTTGAACAGTTGCTCGAGAACTCGCGAGCAATCTCTCCCTCTCTCTATAATTTTTTTTTAGTAAATTTGGTCGTGTCTGACGCGAAGGGTTGTATAAATAGTGGAAGTGTTAACGGCGTTAACATGCTGCCGTTTGAGTGGTTTTTGAATTTTTAACGCGCTGTGTCAAAACTCAAATAAAGGGACAAATTTGTCATTCGGAAATCATTTTTTTATTTTTCATTATTATTATATTTTGAACACCAATTCGTCGTCACCTTTCTCTAGGGAGTTGGGACTTTATTTTTTCGAAATAGGCGAGATTCCCAATACGAGTAAAAAGCAACACAAATGTTTTAACTGAAATCGAGTTTAATGCAATGCTTCGATTAAAAAAACAATACGATCTTTATAACTAAATAAAGTTGTTTCGTGATGATTGCTGAAAACGCTTGCCAAAAAAAAAAGAAAGTTTTTTTTAGCTTTTTTAAGTTGTAAACAAATAAAATTAATAAATGGATTAGACATGTATTTAGAAAAACAATAATTCTCCTACTTATTACAAAATTTGTATGTGCAATTCGCTAAACTTGAAAGATATGTCACATCTGATTTAGTTTTTAAGCTTTAAAGTATTTGTTTTTTATGTTTAATTAAGGTCCCTTCATTTATATATCGTTATAACATTCGTTATTTTTTTGTACAAATAAGCAAATCTTGTACCGAACATCATCAAACGTAGGTTTATATTTAACCGAAACAGAACTCTATTTCGGTTTTGTGATCACAAACACAAAAGATTCAATGGGAAAGTAGGTTGTAAACTAGCAAGTGGAAGGTTCAAATTAGTCTTTATCAAACCATACTTTTAACCATTTGGCATCTCTAATCTAATCACAAAATTAGTAATTTAGGGGTGGTGCAATCTAGGTAGGTTAATCCATCTCTACGTTATCCCCAAAATATAATGTGGTTACAGCCAAAATTGCAAAAAAAACAGCTATTACGAGGTGGGGTTGATTGTCAATTGGATGTGCATGTTCCAACAAATTCTAACATACGAGTTTAAGCCACTAGATTAGTGGCCCTTTTCCTTTGATTACTCCTCTTAAACCATTCATGATAATACCCTTCACACTCCCTTCTTTTTATTAATTAATTAAGTTTTTTTTAATAATTATTTCTAGTATCGTTTACATTTTTTATTTAGTGTCCATATCGCCGTATCAAAAAAAAAAACTGCATCGATTACACAAAGTAAACACATCAAGAGTCAGTGGATACTTACGGTATGGACCATCCATCGAGTTAGTGATTAATTATGAATAAGCTCGTTCGAATATGACCTCCCCCAACAAGCTATGAAAATTGCGACTAGTTGTTAAT
The DNA here is from genome assembly GCA_032274825.1 of Drosophyllum lusitanicum. Lineage (NCBI taxonomy): Eukaryota > Viridiplantae > Streptophyta > Magnoliopsida > Caryophyllales > Drosophyllaceae > Drosophyllum > Drosophyllum lusitanicum. The sequence goes on from JAUEJL010088259.1 coordinate 11,903, forward strand.
CGGAAAATGCTTGTGCAACATACATCGTTATAATTGATAAATATTTCGTTTGGATTTGAGTATAATTTATAGTATAAGATACTACATTCCATCGTTTTCTTAACATGTATAGATTATGAGTCATTTGTTTTGTGAGATTTACATTTAAAATCCTACTAGCAGCATGTTACCCGCGCAATGCGGTGATGATGAATAATTCATACTCGATAACATGTCTGTTTTTTATAACGTAAGGTATGATATTCACGCACTATGATGACATCGAATAACTTCCATTCGCAGCATGTTCATTTTCTTTCCCCCTTTTTATTTTATTTATTATCTATCAACTCTTTCGTTAATTTCTAAAATACATTTTGAAAAAACAATAAAATAGGAAAAAAAATCTCTATTTATAAAAAAGATGATAAAAACATATCAATTACTTTGTGAATTGTGTTGATTTGAATGAGGTGTGTTTTAAAAAATGTACAGATATTCAATATTATATTAATAATTTTCTATTGTTTAAATTTCAAGAGTTCAAGTAAAGAAACGTTAATATATGATAAATGGAACTTTTTTAAAATAATATTTCTATGGAGTTTTTTATTTAACTTATAATTTGTTTAATATCTTATAGGTTGAAATTTAATTTGCATGCACTTGACATTTTTAAACATTATTTCTTATAGAAGGTTTAGTTATTAAAATGATTTTTAAGAATCTATTTAAATTCATTCAATAGTTTCTTTTTAGGTTTAAATGAGAGGTAAGTTAGTAATTTCAATTTACTTAAAATATAAGAGATTTTTAAAAAAAAATAGAGTGTTAAATGCTTTATATATTAATATAGATTAAATTATATATTTGGTTGAAAATATTGAAAGGAAATAATTTAATGAGATTTACATGTAAAATCCGATAAACATAGGATTTTTATATCTTTAGGGTGATGGGAAGATTTTAAAATGCTATGCACTTAGGATTTTGAAAACCATCTCCGCCGACTTCAATTGATCAATACCGCAATTATGAAGATGAACATACAACAACATATCAGGTGTTGTTCATCTTCTGCTTCAATGGATCCTTGGTTATGCCGTCATTATTTTATCTTCTACTTCGATCAATCCTTGGTTATGTTTTTTATCTTCTTCTTCTTCTTCAATCAATCAATCCTTGGTTAGGGTTTTTATTACAATCGATTAATTGGTTCAATCGGGTTTGGGGTTCTCTTACAACAACATACTTGGAGGCATCGTTCTTCTTATGCTTCAACCGATCCTTGGTTTGAATTTTTTCTGCTGTGATTCTTTGACTTGGGTATGTCAACCAACCGTGTTCTTGCTTTAATCAATTCCCTGAACCGATTGTTGGCCTTAATTCTACTTTAATCTTCTGATGCCAACCTAACGGTTGGAGGATTTCAAATCTTTCAAGATTTAAATAATGGGTTATTTGAAATCCACAAACCAAATGCCTCATTAGCTTTATCCATGGTCATCATTTACTCTAATTTTCTTTGAATTCGAAAACCATAGTTCAAATGCAATTATGGGATGAAACATTTTATACTTAAACAATCATATTCTCCTCACACGGGTGAATTTAGATATTAAAATTTTAAAATGTCTTAGGACTTCTTTAAGTATATGAAGCATAAATGTTTTAAAGTTTTTATTTTGTTGTGTATTCCATTGAAAGCTAATAAGATGCATCTTTGAATTGTGAGGTAAGTAATGAGTTACTTAAAAATACGACGGCTTTGAACTTATCTGGTTCGTTTTTCAATTTTAATGCATCAAAATTCACAACCAACAAAGTACGTTGAGTGAGTTATATCCATATAATTTTAATAATGTGGAACATATAACTCTCGAGCATTAACTTGACATGTACCATACCAAAAGATGAAAACTTAATTTGTTTACTTAATGATACAACAACCTTCCTAGATTTATGGTTGGAAAAAACATATAATCTTGTCACTTGGTCCATTAGTTATTAAAGTAAGCGTTGATTTTGACCGTTATAACATTAACAGACGTGATATATTTTCTGGTGTTGAACCTTGTAAAGTTATATTTAAGCAACCAAATCGGTAATGATTTTTTAATGCCTTTGTAGCATGTGTAGTAGAAAAGGAAACAATTGTTAAGATAACAAATGGTGGTGTAGTTTAGAGTTTCAAAAGAAGAAACATGAATAAAGAGATGACCATGTGATTCTTGTTTGTATCATCAAAGTTATCCAAGACCAGAAGACTTGTTATAAACATGTGAATGTTCAAATAAAATGATTTTTCTTGAAAGCTAAAATCAAGTATAATGGCCATAAAGATTTGTGTTTTGATTTGTATGTCACACCCCGCTAAAGCGGAAACACGAGGCGTCACAGCAAGAGGTCTCATAGGCTCATAGCACAGGGTAATAGGTAATTCCCAATCATAACTGATAAACTTGAAATTTAAAAGAAGGTACGAGAATCCAAGACATATTACAGAAATTTAAATTGTTTTTGCATAAATTAAAACATTGCGATTGGAAATTCTTTAGAAATGTCCACACGTGGCGTGCTTCCTAAGTGCTGTAAGACCTACCGACGATTTCCTGAAAGGCATGAATAAAGAAA
>JAUEJL010088270.1:0-14513 GCA_032274825.1 Drosophyllum lusitanicum
AAAAAACAACTTCCATAAAAAAATTAGAGTTGTGGATAAGATTGTTAATTTAACAACTTTTTTATATTCTTTTACCTTTCAAATAAAAATTATAGTTGTGTATACGACTATTAATATAACTACTTTCTAAATTCCTTTTGCTATAATTAAGTTAGGATATGATGTAACAAATATTTTTATAATAAATAAATGAGTTTTTTGCAACAAATTTATTCGAGCAAAAGGAAGCATATATAAATGATTAACATAAATTCAAAATATGAGAAATAATATTAAAATATAAAAAATATTATTCAATCAAAATCCACGGTATCTATAACTGATGTTTTCAAATTACTAGGCTTCAATTATCTTTAACATTTCATTTTTTGTGGTAAATATATATATATATATATATGCCAGCCACAGTGAACATATTTTTATGTCTATGTATGTATTTTTTGTTTTATATATATATATATATATATATATATATATATATATATATATAATTACCTTTTGTTGACGACCTTCTCCGGATACAAAATCAAAAAGTAAACCCATTTTTGTCGCGTAGTGGGGTTTTGGTGACGAAAATGGTCGTCGCGGACGGTGTTAAATGTTTTTTCTTGTAGTGACAGATATTTGTTTATTTAAACTTGTATTTTTCGTCACGATCACAAATAAGTGTGACTTGATATTTTGATTATAATGATATAACCAAGAGATAATATCATGCTTTGCACTCATTCGATCATCTTTTCACGAGACAAAAACAACTATGATTTAAGTATTTTTTGTTAACAAATAAGTAAATGTTATGAAGATAAAAAAAATATCAACATCATCTAAGTATTATAACTGAACAATAAAAATAGTGATGTTGTGTTAAGATCTTATTACCTTATCACGATAGGTTTTGTATCAAAACTATAAATTTAGAGGAAAAATAATTACTTATAAAGTAAAAAATAAAATCTAAATTATGAATAAAATTAAAAACTTATAAAATAAATTTCATAGTTACATATTATTTTTAAATACGTTAAGAGAGTTTGCTTAGATAAAAATAGGCTAACTAAAAAAGAGTACATCTACCTCCTCTAATAAATAAGTAAATGGGGTACACATGTCCATTTTCTAGCCCACAATCTATTGCTTTTCCCGCTCATTTACTTCTTCTAAGGTAATGGCACATGTCTATTATCATATCGCCTCCGACTTGGTTATTGTTTTCCTATCCTCTCTCCTCTTTCGATTTAAACCTTCCGTAAATTAGGGTTCTTGAACTTATTTCTTGCCTCCCCATTCTGTTATTGCTACAATCTCTCTCCTAATATTTTGAATTGATTTCTCAATCTAAGCCCTAATTTCATATGGAGGTTCAAGATGGAATGCCGTTAATCTTTCCCCCCTCATGCTATCCATGGATTTTTTTTCCCGATGAATCAATTGAACAATCAAATCGATTATGGAGTATAATCAATAAAATAAATGAAGGCTGATTACCCTTGCTCCGAGGTGTGTTCTTTAACTTTTTGATAAATCAATGAAACAAATGAATTGAAATAGATGATGAATCAAAAAATCAATGCGAGAATATTTGTTTGACTAAGCGCAAGGAGTTTGAGTTACAACCAAGGGTTTAACATTTGCATTTTGAATTTGCAATTTTATCTATTTCCATTGCAATTTTTTGGTTAATTTTCATGGTGACAACAATTTCATAGGCATTGATTATGGTCGTAATGTTTGTATAGTGATATATTGTAGTGGACATTTCATTTTTTATGTTTATTATGTTCCATATTCTTAGTTGAATAACATATTCAATGTAATTCTCTTGCTCATGCAGCTCCCGAGTTGGTGGAGAAACCCTATGATAATTCGTTTTCAAGGTTTAAGATGCTTTGTATGCAAGCAAAACAACTTTCAGATAGTGTAGTAGTGTATGTCTATCCAATCTTTGTTTTATAAACTGTTTATTTTATGTCTAGCAGATTAACTTTTTTTATAGTTACTGTGTTTTGGACTTTCCCATTGATGATGAACTCAATAGTTTTAGGTATTCTTGGATAATACTGAATGATTCTAATCATGTTGTGGGTTGGCCTTCTTACATTCTATAGTATAAATTGAGCAGATTAACTTTGAAATAGATACTGAATTGAGACATTTAACTAAACTGAATTAGTTGCTAACAATAATTAGAATTAGATGGGATATAGAGAACAATAGTCAATCTTAAGACAATCCTGAGACACGAATTTAAACTCTATATCATCTCTTATTATCTTGATTCATTTTGTTGTAGGTTTGGTGTCTCCCATAATTTTATTTGAATTTTTGGCATGAGAAATAGTCAACATCTTTAGTAAAGATATGACATTCATGATCGACTATGGTGATATCCCAGATTTGCAGGATCTGAAAAATAGCCATAGGGTGTTTGTTGAACATATAACCAATTCAATTGTACTATTGTATATATTGGTATCATAATGGAGGTACCTTTAACTCATACTTCCTATGGCCTTTAGAAAGAAGTAGAACTTACTTGCAAGGTCAATGGAACTACAGCTACTTATATTGTAAATGTTACAATTAGTTATTTATAACTGTTTCATTTCTTTCAACGTGAAGGTATACAATAGGTAGCAAATAGCATCCTTTAATGTAATCTGTTTTTTCTATTAGTTAGGTTTGATGGTTATCGTCTTAATATTCATTTGATTAGATTTATGGATTTTAGTGCAATTAGAGCATCCAAATTGTGTTCTTTGTGTTGGTGAAACTGCTGATTTTGATGTGATCATTTGATACATTGATTTGGTCTTCTATGTGTTTGATGAAATGTCATGTAACACACTAATATATGATCTTTCCTCCTGCTTTTTGCTATTTTGCTATTTTGCTATTTTGCTAATGGTACAGTTACTTTTTGTGTGCTTTTGTGAAGGATAGTCCTTTATCCATTAAGCCTTCACCAAAATGTTCTACGTGTAATTAGAGAAACGGTTACTTATTAGTATTTTTAGTATGCTACATTCGTGGCAGACTTCGTATGTTTAAGTTTCCCCTGTTTTATTTGAATCGAGGTTTGATTATTAATTTAGTGATTTTAGATGAACCTATTATGGTAGTGGCAGAGTTAGCATGTACAAGTTCCCTTCAATTTCAACCACAATTTGAGGTTTTCTTATCAATTCACTGCTCTTATATGAACCATTTAAAGTTTCTCATATTTAATTCCTCTGACATATAGTGGTTTTTTAGTTATTTGATATAGGCTTGAGAATATGATTGAAGGAAAACCTCATATGATAAACTAAACTCATTAGATGAAGTTTTTAAGTAACACAATATAGCTCTATTCTTTAAGCATTTACTAAAGTTTACTTATCATGTTACTTAAACAAACTTAATGTTAGTTGTATGTACCATATACATATTCTTTTGAATTGAATTTTACTTGTCATATTACCTTGAAATTAACATACAGGCTTTTACTCATTTTTTCGCTCTTTCCTTTTGGTCATTTTGCTTGCAGAATTCGAACTACTATTTGAAACCAAAAATTGAATTTAAAAAATCATTGTAAGATTTACAGCAGACTTACATGAATAACTATTTCAAACTTGCATGTTTTGCTATTACGTCTAAACAATCATAATCGCAAAATAATTTTAATCAATTTACATAATAATAATTGTTTTGAACCTTTATGGTGTTAAATCAACAATGACAGATGGTATGTTTACGCTTTTTGGTTATTAAGCATCGTGAATCGGTTGGCATTCTATTCTAAAATGGAGAAACCTCGATGGATTATGGGCATCCCGGCGGCACACAGGTATGTTATGACAATGGGGAAGCGGGGTTAACCATTGATATGATAAGGGTTGATAAACATTATAGTTTTATTAATTATTAAATACTAAAAGATATATTTTTTATATAAACTTAATATAAGCGGGTCAGGTACCCCAAGTTAATGAATTGATAGAACCGAAACCCGACCCATGAGTTGGTGGGTACCTTTTTTCGGGTTATGGGTTACCGAGTTATTGGTTTTTGAAAACCAATAACTACCGGTCTACCATCCATGCTCGGGTTTGAGACTCTGGAGTCAAATTAAATGTTTGCATTGTCTTTATTTCTTACATGCAAATTATATTATCTTTTCATAAGAATTTTATTTCTACTATTCTAAAAATCTTGTAACAAAATCAAGGGGAGTGTTTACTTGTATAAATTTTTACACATCCTAGGACATTGTCAGTTGAATTTGGTTGGTGATGGTGCACCAATTGCAACAGCTGTAGTTAGGTTGAATTTCAATGAATTGAAAAACCATGAATTTTATTTCGAATAAACACTTTTGTGAATCCAGGTTTGCAGTTACAAAATTCGAACTTAAAAATAGTTATTGCTTGCTTTGAGCGTTTGACTATTTGGAGCATGTTTTGACTGTGCAGATAGATACTATCGCTGGACAAGGTCAATAGCCAATATCGAAGGCCTAATTCAGTCGAAGACATTGCCAATTATGTATCCAAATATGTACTAACTATATACTTTTTAATCTGCATTCATATTTTATAGTTTTGTATTTCAAATATATTCTATTGGTGTGTGCATAAGTACTAAATATATTTCAAATATAGTTTTGTATCCAAATAAGTAGTAACTATATACTCTCTTTTTTCATTCATATTAATTTCATAGGTTTGTATTTCAAATATATTCTATCAGTGTGAGCATTAAAGGTGGAGAAATGGTTTCATACTTTTTATAATATTCTACAAGTCAAAATAACTCAAGTACATAGTCTTTTGTAATCATTTCATACTTTTTATAATTATTATATTGATTATTAACTGTTATTTTTATTTCATTTACTTATATTACTATTTCATATATTTTTAAAGTTTTTGCTATTTATAAATTACTTAAAACCATCTCGTGTTATACACGGGTCTCTAACCTAGTATGATATATATTATTATCTTGACATAAAATAACGGTATTACAAGTGACATGGGGTTCTAACTAGCTTTTGATTGTGTGAATAGATAATACGAAAGACATTGAGGAGAGTACACATGACTTCATATATTTTAATGTTATAATGTATGATTAAAGTGTTTATGTGATATATGATAAAAGTGTCTATGTGATAATGTTATGACAAGTGACGTTAAATGTGATTAGTGGATGTGTGAAATGCGTATCAAATGCATACAATAATTAAATTTATGGCATGAAAATACTAAATGTGATTATGTGAGGGGTGAATTTTATATTTGAATTTATAAGATAGACTTATGAGAATCAGTACTCGAATGATTGAACAATCATGTGCAACACTTTCCTTGAATTATGTATCTACCTTAGACTATGCGCATCCAACCAGCTGGTGGGGAGCTGGTTGGGGAGTGAGACCATTGAACACCGCTGTCCCTACCTCTTTAAACCCTTCTAGCCGCTTCATTCTCACGCTGGATTCTTTTTTTAATGTGCGTGTGTGTGTGTGTATATATATATAGGTGGTTTGAGGGGGATGGATGTGGGGTTAGAGAGATAGAAGTTGGATTAAGGGGGCTAGGAGGAAAAATGACGTGGTGCTGACGTTGCAATGGGAATAAAGGGGATGTATGCACATAGTCTTATGGATGTGTTAAAATAAAGGGCACAAACTGCTTCAAAATACAATGAACTTTAACTAAGCTATTATTTTATACAACGAACTTTTTTATTTTAAAATTAATACAACTTACTTGTTTGTTTCCCCCATTGTATACAATTTGACCTATAAAATAATTACTTACTTGGATTTTATTTATTTTATATTTTTTATATTCTTAAATTCTTCATTTATTTTTCATTTGTTCTTCATCCTTAAAGTAAATCTCTTCATTTGTTCTTTATCCTTAAAGTAAATCTAAAAGAAGATGCATATATTATCACAAGTTAGTTCTTTAAATGCCATCACCACCACCATTTTTCATATTCTTAAGGATTTGAAGGAGGAGACCGCCGATACCTTCAATTTTCGACTAACACCACCATTGCCGCGCAGTCAAACTACTACAACAACGCCGGCAAACTACCACTGCCATCACCGCCAAACTACCAGCACCACCATCGCCACCAAACTTGCGTCACCTTCAAACAATCGTCGTCGCATTGTGATTAGGGTTTCTTGTGTCACCTTCGAACAACAGCCATCGTCGTCCCCTTTCGAACAACCGCCGCCGTCGCCTTCAACCACCATCGATTTGGTTCACAGGTGTGTGTATCTCTCTCTTCATTCAGATCTGAAAATGTCATTGTGGTACAAAATAAAATTTTGTTATTTGTATGCTTGGGCTTGAATGTTCTAGTTTTGATTTTCGATTTGAACATATGATTTGGTTCTTGGTTTAGGCTCTTTGGATCTGAAGAACACTATCTAAGAATGTTCTTGGATATGAATGTTCTTGGACTTAATGAGATCTTGAGTTCATCTTCAATTTGATATGTATTATGACTTGTTATTTGGGTTTTTTGTTTGGACGTATGATTTGTTTACAAATTTGATGTTTGAATGTTCTTGGATTTTAATGGAGTTTAAATGTTCTTGGATTTGAAGAACAAATATGACGAACATAAAAATAAAAAAATAAAAAATTAAGCAAAAATTATAAAGTTTGGCAGGTTACACTTGTATACAATGGGAGTTATATAATAGAGTTGGATGTATTAATTTTTTTTAAAGTTCGTTGTATACAATAGTAGCTTAGTCAAAGTTCGTTGTATTTTGAAGCAATTTGCCCTTAAATAAAGTAATTAATGGATAATCAAATTATTAATGTCCGGATAATATATCGAGCATATAATTTTGTTTTTGTACCTTTATTTATAAATATTAAGACAATTTGCTCTTATTGATATAAAATTTAATACTTACGATCTTAAATCTAAAGAGTAAGAAATATATGTATTATTATTATTATTACACATTAACAACATAAATATGCGTACACAATGAAGCCGAATTTGATGTTATCATGAAAAAGATTTCTATGCTTTCATTTATTTCATATGAAATCTACGTATGTACACTAAACTAAAACATTAGTATGCAAGATAAGAAAAATCCGTAGAAAACATATATACCTTAAATCTGTTACCTCTTTTGACACTACAAATGTATAAATATTATAACATTTAATCAATTTAAATGCAAGGCGAAAATACAATTATGCAGACGAAATAATTATTTTGGTAATTACTTTATAACAGATATGAATGAATGGATGGTCGAATTGATGGATGCTTTAATATAATCATACAAATTAATATCAACCACCTTTTGACATCGTAAACATAACACAAAGTGGGTTTGCATGAACCCAACATAAGACTAAGTTGGGTTCAGAGTCTATCAACAGAAGAATGAAATGAAAAATAATAATTTTGATTCAAGTTTCTAATCTGAAGTACGTTGACATATATTTACGTAATTTTTTCTAACAAACATTAAAATCATATCTACATTAACAAAATAAGAAAAATTGAAAATTAGCATCCTTGACTGTCAAATGAAATAAAAAAACTAAAAATACTAATGTAGCTGTTAATTGTAAGTTTGTATGGTTTTAACTCAAAACCGATTAGATATAAGTGGAGTAGCCCGTGTTTCTTATTAAGCATATTACAAACATTATGTTTCGTTCGATGTGAAACAATACTCAACACTTCCCCTCACATGTGACATTCTGTTTTTTCGCGCCTAGCACGTGGATACTTATGAGTTACGCGGAGTCCGTGTGGTCTTTAACCAACCACGTGTGAATCTTGCTCTGATATCATATAAATTTATAAGGTTCCAACTCAAAACCAATTGCCTAGCTATGAGTCGAGTAGTCCATAACTCTTATTAAGCATATTATAAAGTCAGTTTTCGTCCGATTTAAAACATTACTCAGCATTTATCTATCAAAGAATTTTTTGATAAAATCTTATTGAGTAAAAAAGTAAAAAACAAAAACAAGAAGAAATGCTATCTATATATATATTAAAAGAAAATCAAATGTGGGAAAGCTACCTTAAATAAAACTCAATTGACCAATAGAATTCCTTCATTTTTCTAATTTTGACCAAATTACTCTCTTTTGATTACCTCTTTTAGAAATACCCGATTAAGTATTAGCTTTGGGTATTTAAACCCGTTTTGCAAAAACACGCGGGATATACAACCCGACTTCTTTATTTCTCGCTTTACCCATTTCCGGAACGGTGCTTCTCTTCATCCGCAAGCTATCAAGAAACCCTAGAAACCCTTCGGCGATTTCATGTTCGAGCGCCGTTTCTAACCAAATCCGTAAGTTATGCTTCAAGATTTTCTTACATTCATCATCATCTTCTTCAATCTGTTGTTTCTTTCTTGATTTGGTTCCGCTTTTTTTCATCTTAACAGCGCCCGCCATATTATATAAGTTACGGTTTTTTGTGTGTTTCTTCTCAACGATTCCCAAAGGTAAAGTTGATTATTCGATGTCATTCATCATCATCTTCTTCATGATGTTCTTTTTATCTTCATTTGGTTCCTATTCCTTTTTTCTTGACAGCGTCGTGGGTGTATTCTAGGTCACGGGTTTGTTTAGGTAAGATTCTTGAATCATTTTTCTTTTATATAAATAGATTATAGATTATTCTTTTCTATTCATGTTTTTTAATCAATATTATTTTCTTTGCCAATAGGGTTCAGTCTGTTTCTCACCGGTTGATTCATCTACAGGGTTCAACGTGTTTGTATTTCATCTCAAATAGGTATGATCTATTTTATGATTCTCTGGTATTAGCTATATAGGTGTGTAGTAATATGTTATTTTTTAATTCCAGTTAAAACAAACAACTATTGTTCTATTGAATAATTTTTTTTTGGAAAGGTTTATTTTTTTTGTTTGACATACTGTTATGTCATCTTCCCTGAACATCTTTATTGTTAATATTTTAAACAAAGGTTCAATTTTTAGTTAGGTTTATGTTCAAAAGTTACTAATTTTAAACCTGTAATCAGAATATGCTTTTATTTTCCCCTAATTAATGTAAAAACAGGTACGCATCTGTTTTATGGTTCTTTGCAATTAAGTTTGTTTGCGATAACGGTATTCTTGATTAGATTTGTTTGTTGATCTCAATCAGGGGAGTGTAGTCAACACACCTATTATTTATGCACATATTGGATTTTCACCTTATTGGTTGTTTGCGAATGTTAAACTGTTTTGTGATGATTAAACTAATAAATTAGTCTTATGTTTGTTAGTTGATCTTAATTAGGGAATTGAAGTCAACACACCTATTGTTTCTTAGTTAATCTTAATAAATATCAAGTTTCTAATATAATTATTAAAAAAAAGAGCACCAATAAACTAAGGGTATATCACTTATTGATTTATGTTTATACTAATGCTTATGTTGCAGCCCTTCATATACTAACAATTGAAATTATAAACTATTAGTATTGTATGGGCTTAATACTGTTATGTCATCTTTCCTCAATATATTGATTTATGTTTCTTGATTATATTTGTTTGTTGATCTTAATTAGGGGAGTGTAGTCAACACACCTATGGTTTAGCATATATTGGAATCTCACCTTATTGGTTGTTTGCAAATGTTAGACTGTCTTGCCGTGATTGGTTCAACTGATCAATGCGTCTTCTGTTTGTTAAGTCATCTTAATTAGGTTATTGAAGTCAACACACCTATTGTTTGTGTAAGGTCAAGTTTCTAATATCATGATTTTAATTATCTAAGAACATTGAGTATACAACCATGAAATTTAATATTTTAAACCTTAGTACATAAGTTTGAATCTGTTTATTTATTGTAAATGTTTGAATTTCACCTTATTGGTTGTTTGCAAAGGTTAAACTGTTTTGCCATGATGATTAAACGGATAAAGCAGTCTATTGTTTGTTATGTGATCTTAATTAGGGGAATGTTTTTCTTTCTTAAACCGCAAACCGAGATCACACCGGAGAGACGAAAAAAATGCTAAAACGAAAATATACAAATGACCTAAACAAAAAGCAAACAAAGAAGCAAAAAGAAAAGAAAAAAATTGATTATTTTCAACTAAGGAACGGGTTCACCTGATGGACAATGAATGTTGGAAATCGAACATGTGACTCAGTCATCTCCCACAACAATCTGCAAAACTCAAGAAGAATCGTATAGAAGAACCTTCTCACGTCATGGTTAGCACATAGTTTTTGAAAAAATATACCAAATTTTTTAAAAAATCTCATTTAAACACAATTATGATATTGCATCACATTTTACCAAACATCTTTATATATAACCTCCATCCCCAACTTAAAGCATTGCATTGTCCCCAATGCAAACTTTAAAAAGAAGGTTGAAAAATAACTAATTTTGAAAAAACTAGAATGAAAAAAAAACGAAAAGCAAAACCTAATACTCACTTTCGTAGGAATCACGGTTGCACTTAGCACGTGCAACAAGCCTTTTAAACCCCTCAGTAGCCCGAGTGGACGAGTGAAGTCTCGTGAGGGTTTCTAGGGAACACACCCACAAAGTTCCTAGGTTGCCTCCTGTAGAGCGCTAAGTTTAAGGTCTTCAGCCAGACCGTACCTGATAATTACCTTAGGTTTGTTCCGGAGTAGGTAAATCCTTTAGATTCACAATATCAAACTTTAGCAAATTATGTGTGGCCGATACAACATACTGCTTTAACCGATGTCCGTTAACTAAAAATGGAGCGCCACCTTTAAGATCTTGAATTTCTACAGCTCCACATGGCGTCACCTTTTTTACCACATACGGTCCCGACCACTTACTCTTAAGTTTTCCCGGAAAAAGTTTTAGTCGGGCATTGAATAACCACACCTTTTGCCCTTCAATAAATTTCTTGATACGGATCCTTGCATCATGGAAGGCCTTCATCTTTGATTTATAAGTAGCAGCACTATCATATGCTTCATCGCGTAACTCCTCAAGCTCACTTAGCTGCAACTTCCGTTCTTTACCTGCATCATCATAAGACATATTGACTTCTTTTACAGCCCACATAGCACGGTGTGCTAACTCAACAGGTAAATGGCATCCTTTCCCATAAACTAGCCGATAAGGTGTCGTGCCAATCGGTGTTTTAAAAGCAGTCCGATAAGCCCAAAGTGCATCATCTAGTCGGAGTGACCAATCCTTGCGATCAGGTCTAACGGTTTTCTGTAGAATTTCTTTGATTTGTCTATTAGAGACCTCCACTTGCCCGCTAGTTTGCGGATGGTATGGTGTGGCAACACGATGTTTAACCCCATAGTGTTGTAATAATTTAGCGAATTTGTAGTTCTTAAAATGTGAACCCCCGTCGCTGATAACAACTCGAGGAATTCCATGACGAGTAAAAATATTTTTCTTTACAAATTTGCAAACCACACTATGATCATTCGTCTTTGTAGCTTCAGCCTCGATCCACTTTGACACGTAATCAACAGCCACCAAAATGTAGATATTTCCATATGACATGGGGAAAGGACCCATAAAATCAATCCCCCATACATCAAAAATATCAACAACCAGAATAGGATTCATTGGCATTTGATCACGTCTTGAGATTCCACCGACTTGTTGGCACCGAATGCAACTTTTTACATAATTATGGGCATCTCTGAAAATAGTCGGCCAAAAGAAACCACTTTCTAATACTCTGTGACCCGTCTTCTTGGCACTAAAATGGCCTCCACATGCATAAGAATGGCAATGAGCTAAAAGCTCGTCAACTTCTTGGTCGGGTACACAACGCCGAATGACTTGATCGGGTCCAATCTTGAATAGATCTGGATCATCCCATATGTACTGTTTTGATTGACTGCGTAGATGCTTTTGTTGTTGCTTTGTCCAATGCTCTGGCATCTTTCCTGCAGCCAAGTAATTCACAATGTTAGCAAACCAAGGTAATTTAGATGTAGATAATAATGGCTCATGTGGAAAATTTTCTCGAATTTCCTCCTTGTTGCAACTTAGGTAATTTATACATATTGAATTAATTTATTTTTGGTTAGATTCCAATTTCGGTCTTTACTAACCAAACAAGATATAGTTTTTCACAAATTTCAATTCCTATAAATTCCAATTCATATGAATTCCAATTCCTTCATATTTATTCCGCGAACTAAACGGACCCTAAGTCCATCACATTTTTGTTAAACTCCCTTACTAGAGTTAATTAGTAGCTCAAGTATAGCTTAAAACAGAAATGAAGAAGGGAATGCTCAAAGTGACGATTCTAATTTTTAAATGACTTTCTCAGCAATTAATTTTATGAAAACAAGGCTTCGAATAGTATGATTGATTATTATCTCTAAAACAGTTTGGTTCTTTACATTGTGAGAGAGATTGCTGATACTTTTTCTACAGACAATATAATAGATGAGTTTTGTTCAAATAAATAAAGACGTGTCCAACTACAAACACGCGAAGTATAATTTTCTTATTGTTGTTTTTTGGTTTTATTGAAGTTTTATCGAGATAAAACATTCGGGTTATTGTTTTAGTTAATATTATGCTTCTAGCACGTTAATTCGTGACAAACTGGCGATCATGATAAAACTTTGATAATTGATTTTGGCAAAGCTTAAACATTATTTTAACACGTAAATTTCTTATCTTTAACTGAACTTTAATTATTTATTTATCTAGACAAACAATAAAACTTTATGTCTTTCATATATATATGTGTGTGTGTGTGTCATTAGTGTTATAATAAAGTAAGACCGACCTCCGGTGTACTAAAATCCTAGCTCCGCCCCTGTCGATAGGGGCCCATCAAGATTTTTTATAAGGGTTTTTGCAAAATCACTTGTACTTTATAAATAAGTAAAGGTTTTAATTATTCTATATATTCACGTTGTCAAACCACCTATCTTATTTTCGGAACACGTAACAGTTATTTTCATGACAGTCTATGTTGGGTTTATGGGGCTCATCGTTCCCTCGAGTCGATCAAATCCGCGTCTCTTAAACCCACCGCTCATGTAGTAATGTAGGAGCATCCCACATCGGTGAGGCAAGGGGGATTTTTCCTCCTTATAAGGAGGGGGGATTTTACTTCTACTATATGACGCGTTTTAAAGTCGTGAGAGACAACTCAAAACGAAAAATATAGTTGATCGGTTCCCTGATTGCGATCCTAATAGTCTAACACATCATAGAGCTAGGATCATGTTGTGGTGATTTAATTAAATAGCTCAACATGTATAAAAATGTACTTACTAGAAACGGACGGACGGACGGACCTATGTTGATGAAAAATTAAATGCTTTGAATAAAATTGTCCAAATTCACAGCCCTTAAATAAATCCTACATATCGTACTTTTGTTTTGAAAAACAAAAAAAACAATTGTTTCATATGCAAACACATCGATCAACATTCAAATTTACACTTGTTCACCTTAATTAATTGCTTGGGTACACATGTGATTCATGTGTTATTAATTTTTTCTTAACCAAATATATAATCTTAGACATATTTTTATTTTCCTTCTGATCAAAGTACCTAACCAAACCAGTCCACCTAGTGTTGATATCCTATCCTTGTTTGCGACAACTTTTTTTTTATTTTTTGATAAAGAATATATATAACGATATAAAGTATTTTTTATTAAATATTTATTTTTGAACTTTATCTTTAGTATTAGAAAATCTCAATAAATATTAATTATTACTACAGTAATTTAATAGTATAATGTTATTTTACTAGATTAAATAGCTCATGTAATAAATGAGTTATTTAAAAAATAATAAATATTAAACATTAATAAAAAAGTATTAAATAGTTATAAAATATGAAAAAAAATGAATTAAAAAATGGTGACAGACTGTATCAAACCTAGACAACGGTGAAAGCTTTGACTAGGGGTGTTCAAAATATCCGAAACCGGAAAACTGAGAACCTAAAAACAGACAAACCGTAACGAAATCTCGGTTAACCAAACCGAATATTTTCATTTTTTCAGTTTGGTTAACCGAACCTAAAAAAAATTCGGTTCAGTTACGGTTCATGATCCTTACAGACGGACGGTTAACCGAAAAACCGAAAACTTTAAAAATTCAAAATTTAATTTTTACGTTTGTCAATACTAGCAAATTAATCAATATTTACATACGATAATTATCTACTCATAACAAATTGTTACACAAAGTCAATATCTATATTTCACTTTTTAATATAGATATTCGTAGATATATATTTTATTTAATTTTACGAGTCAACTAGATTTATAAATCTTATCATTTATGTAACACCGTAAAATTCTAAGTCATTTTTTTAAAACACGCTGCGGAAACTTAATCATAAATATTTACATAAAACTCACAACCGGGAATATTGTTTACAAAATACAACAACTTGTCTGTGTTAAAAAATATAAAAGCATGGCTCGTCTTTAATCTCAAAAACAAATATCAGAGCGGATGATCAAGCTTTCCTTTAACAAACAACTCAAAACACGCGAACCTG
>JAUEJL010088281.1:0-14513 GCA_032274825.1 Drosophyllum lusitanicum
TCTTCTTCTTCTAGAAGAACTTCCACTACCATGCCATTTCTCACTCCGGCCGCCACCACCACCACCACCAACTTCAACACCATCAACGCGACTTAACACCATCAAGAACTGCTACTTCAACAGAACACGATTCGATTGGGTTTCCTCATCTTCATCTTCATCTTTGTTCATCTTAGGGTTTCGATTTGGGGTTCATCTTCATAGATCTGCTTGAGGTTCGATTTAGGGTAAGTTCGATCCGAGTTTCACACAGATATGTTTGTTTCGATTTTGCTTATTGGTTCCGATAACATATTCTTGGTTTCGCTTTTGCTTTTGGAACGATCGAAACCTCACAAACAGATGTGTGATTTTAGGGTTTTCGTTTTTAGGGTATCGATTGATACCTCACAAACAGATATGCGATTTTAGGGTTTTCGTTTTTAGGGTATTGATCGATACCTCACAAACAGATTCTGTTCCGATTTTGCTTCTTGGTTCCGATTTTGCTTCTGGAACAATCGATACCTCACAAACAGATCTGTGATTTTAGGGTTTTCGTTTTTAGGTTTCGATTTTGTGAGTTCTTGTTCATCTTGTTGATTACAGATTTTTGGTATTCTTGTTTGTGAGTTCAGTTCTTGTTTGTTAGTTCTCGAACCC
Source organism: Drosophyllum lusitanicum (assembly GCA_032274825.1). Lineage (NCBI taxonomy): Eukaryota > Viridiplantae > Streptophyta > Magnoliopsida > Caryophyllales > Drosophyllaceae > Drosophyllum > Drosophyllum lusitanicum. Next base: position 643 of record JAUEJL010088281.1, read on the forward strand.
AGATCTTTGTTGAGGTATCGATAGTTCCAGATAACATATTTTAGGTGTTCTTCGTGGGTTTTGATTTTGAATCCAGATCTTAAATTTCATATTTTGTTAAATTAATTTGAGTGTTAGAATGAATTTTGAAGATGGAGATGTTCTTGAAGGAAGAACACATCTTTATGTTTATCTTGTTGAAGTTGAAGATGAAGATGTTGAATATTATGAGGTGGCAATAATTATTGAGGTGACAAATATTGGCATTTAAAAAAATGTAAAAACAAAAGAAATTACCGGTACGTTACCTGTTTTGCAAGTAACCAGGTACATTAAACGGTAGTTTTTGAGACTTCGATACAATAAATGATAGTTTTGAAAGTTGGGTATATACAATAGCAAAAAGTGACAACTTTGATACACTTTTGAATACTAAACCCTTAATTAATTATTGGAATTAATCAAGTCTTTCGGGTCTCGGGTATCATTCTGACATGACAATGTTACTTGTAAATATGCTCATATATATTTCTAAATCCATTTTTCTTTTTCCTTTGGGTGTGTATATATATATGAGCTAGCTAGCTAGATGCTTGGAACCACATGTTTCTCGTACGTTCACATGTCTGCAGCCTCCTGTCTGCAAAACTATTAAATTAAGACTGCCATTAATTATTTGCTATATATATCTTTCTTTTCCTTTCTACTTTGGGTCTCAAGATCTAGAACAAAAATGGAAAAGTTACAGAGTGTAAAACAGGAAAAAAGATCATCACCAAAATCCTGCAGCAAGAAGAAAAAACCAGTTAAAGTGGTTTACATTTCAAACCCTATGAAGATCAAGGCCTCCCCATCTGAATTCAGGGCGGTGGTGCAACGATACACCGGCAGATACGCCTCCTCCTCCCCGCCACCTCATGATCAACTCGCCGAATTTATCAACAAAAATAACAAAAAAGAAGAAGGAACTGCAGGTGGTAATGGCGGTGGATCAAATCTTGCGCAAGATGAATTAATTATGGATGATGATGATGATCTGATTATCACTCCACAGATACTGCTTGAGCTAGGGTTTTAATGAATTAACTAACTCTTAATTAGATATATGCATATGCATGCTAGGGCACAAACGTTACGTACGTTGCCCTATCTAGCTAGCTAATGGGTTGAATCTAATAATAGTTAATTATGTCTTGTTATTTACATTATTAATATATTGGAATATATGTACCGCGAGTCGGGTAGATTAATTATGTTCAATATACATTTAACTAGTTTAATACTCCGTGTATAACACGGGGATTCTTGATGTAAATTTTAAACATTTATGATAAGAAATCTTAATCTTAAACATATAATAAATCAATATATCAATAACAAATCAAGAAAAATTCATGAAAATTGAAAGATAAATGAAAGAAATTGATATATTTACTCACGGATTTGTACCGATAGTTAGTCATTTTAGGAAATAAATATGGCTGGTTAGTGGAAAAAAATCTAATTGAAGATATTTTAAAATAGAGGATTCTAATCGGTAAAAAATATTTTAAAATAATTTGAATGTCATAAATCTATTCTTTTAATATATATTAAAAAAAGATTAAAGATTAAAGATAAAAGATGATATAAATATTTTGATGTGTTGTTGGTTAAGTGGATTAAATATTTTATTTATATTTTTAGATTTATTTAGTGCGCTTTTTTTATTTATATTATTGAAAAGAAAAAAAAAGAAATGTATGCATATTAATTATATGTTCCATTTCTTGGTGCTCAAATAATAAGTATCTTATCCTTTTTATTGTTTATACATCTTGAAATTAATTTTAAATTTCATGTTTAAAATCTTTAATATTCCAAAAATAAGTTGATGATGTCATAAGCCTATTATTTTAATATCTATTAATTAAAATTAATAATTAATTAAAGATTAAAGATAAAGATAGTAGTTTGGCATGCATTCAAACTATATATAATAAGAACAAAATATATATATGTTTAATATATATTTAATGAAAACTTTTGATATATATCAAATATTCATCTTTAGTACGTAAGTTCGAAGTATAATTAATTAAAAAATGTACATTAATATATTGTTAAATATTGCATATATTATTTGTAATATATATATATATATATATAAAATCAGTTAATTTTGAAAATTTAATAACTTTTTTCCTTTTTAAAACAAACGCATACTAGCTAGCTTGACTTGTAAAACCTTGATTATGATAAATATTACTGTATATGAGTCTATGAGATATGTGATTTTATGACTCTTATAATGCACGTTTGTGTTAATTAAAATACTAATTAATGCATTTTTCTTCTTCTTTCTCATCACTAATTAAGATATATTTTATGAATTTTTAAGTTAACGAAAGTGTAATTTTATTTATTCTTTTTCTAAAAAATGTGCTATATATGCATATATGTCACCCTCCGTCCGTACATATTTTACAAGGAAGCAAGAATATCCAAGAAGATATAATAATTAAATAGATAGTATTTAACAATTGCTTGGCTTGTGTTTGGACATCTCTCACTGTCCATAGTTTACTCTTTTGTTTTAATCATGGCGGCTATTAAAGTTGTCTTTGGCTCGTATTAGTAAGGACAAATAGTATAAAATACAATAAATTTTATCTTGGTTAATATTTTATATAATTAATTTTTTTCTTTTTAAAAACAATATATTAACTTTTTTAATCTTTTAATTGTATGCAAATTAATAAATTTTTTATATCTGATTATTAGTTACCATTGTGTATAATAAACTTTGTTATAATTTATACTGTATACAACAACTTGCACATGATGAAAGAATTATGAAACATGATTAATGGAAGAATTATGAAACATGATTAATCAAAGAATTATGAAACATGATTGTATTGTTTCTTGAAATAAAAAGTTTATTGTATAAACTAATTATATTGAAGTTATTATTTTTAATATTTTTTTCAATAGGGTGTGCAGATGTTATAATCTTTTTCTGTAACATATGTTGGAGGAAAGGGTTTGATACAAGGTAAAGAATAACAATAATAACTTGGATAATTTCGTATATCGTGTTTAATACACTTTTCGTAATCTGTAATTTGACCCTTTTGTCTGGGGTATCACGAATTCAGATATAGGATAATCCAAGAAACTAGATTTGAATTACAGGCTTTATTCAAATCCAAACACAGAATATCTTTGCTTTGTCTTTCGTTTATCAGAGACTATTTCGTCAGAATAACGACTTGTAATCGTATTCTTAGTACGTATATCGTTCTTATACTTTGCGTTCCGTCAGTTTTCGTATGATTCGTGATGAAAACACAATGGCCGAAAATGGCCTTATATAGGCGACATTTTGGCGGTTACCGGCGGTTACGGAGGCGGACCCCGCCAGGGGCGCTGCCCCTTGGAACCCCTCCAGGAGCCAGCCCCCGGACCCCCCTACCGTATCCCCAATACTAACTTAGTTTATTCGAGTGTGCACTCCGCACCTCCAAACTCGAATTATAACTAAGTCTAGAATCGGCTAGTCTCAAGTCAATCCCGATTATACTAAATGGCTTGATGACACTAAAATCACCAACATAAATATCACGACACCAACTTTGGTACTCGGTAAGAAGAAGAGCTATGAACCAATACCTAAATTTCGAAGTGATATGTCGTATACAAAAGCAATGTTTTGTAGTTGGCATTTCAATTGCAATTGCTTATGGCTTCAAAATTCTATATGGCAAAACTTTGAAGATTCCATATACTCTAAAAGGACTACTGCATCGTTAGCTCCAAGTCTTCGCTATCGATCGCACAGACTCGCTTCAAACAAAAAATTTTGATATGGGAAGTGTTAGGATCGAGACACCTAATAAGCGTTAGAATATGCGGATAACAAAAACAAGATAAACACGACATCAGGATATAACGTGGTTCGGTCGTCGGGGTCACGACCTACGTCCACGGGCAGGAACCAAAGACTTTTTTATTATGACTTAAGTGTTTACAAGATGTCACCCTAAGTCGCATTCATATGATTGGACCCTAGGCTTGATATTTATAACCAAACAAGAAACCTAAATGTTGCCCTAATCTAAATTATGAAACAATATATTAACATATTTTAGAGATTCTTTCCTTAATCCAAGATTTATCTTCAAGTCACAATCAACAGAAAGTTATAAGGAAGTTTGACTAATACTAATAACTGGATACATATTTGAAAAACTTGATGCGTAATTGTTCAAGTCCTTCTAACATACTATTTACACGATGTCAAGAGTAAGATTAATGCATATTAATCATCCGATAATTTGCATTTTAGAATCGATTAGTATTGGCAGAAAAAATGATTTGATATTAGACTAACAATAAAAACATAATATCGTGCTACCTAATTTAAAACCCAAAATTACATTTATCGATTCTTAAAGTAGCCCTAGGAACTATGGTTATTAAAATTCTTGTTATATTTATATATTAATATTAATATATAAAAAGTAATTTAGTAAGGTAAACTTGTTTAAAATTTCCTGAAAACGTCTTGTTGGTGGGAATCTCTCTATCCCTCTCTTGCTATCATCCAAAAAGTTGGCACTCCAAAATCATATTAGAATTCCAATTTTGCCCATAATGTGTTGTATATTGAAATAAGCATCATGACTAGCTAGTTTCGTGATTTTGATTGCTACATTACATAACAGCATCATAATGAGTTTGTCCCAAACTGCTGAGCTTCATTTGTCTTCTGGGGACCTCATTTTAAAGAAAATAAAACATAACCACTTCAAGTATAATTGAATTACAATGACGTACTAGACACATTTTATCACTAATTAGCCACAAATTTAAGACTAATATGTGACAAATAGACCGGTGTTGGCAATCATACCTGCATAACCGCAATCATACAACCTCATAAAAATAAACCCGTTGAATGTGCTCCGAGTATATAAAAAACGTAGCGTCTTAACCACGTAAAAGAATTTTCTTTTGATATAATGGTAATTCTCTTAATCCTAATCCTAACAAGTGGGAAAAAATAATTAGTTTTGCTAGTGATGACGCACTAGACATAAAGTTGCAAATTGTTCACAAACTTGGTATTTTATTTATCTTTTTTTTATCCCCTTCTCATAGATACTCATTTTATCTCTTATGGTCCCTATTTGACCACAAATCTGTTATACTCCCACTCCTATCACCATCTCTTGCAATATATATGAATACCAAGTCATGTCTTCTGCAAACCAAACTAAACCAACAACAATGGCTTCCCCTTCAAAACTCAACTTCCTCTTCTTCTTAATTTGGGCAACAATGGTCTTCCAAGGTTAACATTTAACTCATGACTGCTTTTTAGTTTTCCTTTATTTCTGTCTTTCTCATCTACACAACCTTATCCATAATTATCAAATGTAAGGTTGGCTTTCTAGCTTCACATATATTTGAATTTTATCTTCTTGAAAATGAAAAAAAAGCGCGTAAAATCGGTCTTGCTTACTTCAATCTTGAGCATTCCCAAGATTTAAACTTGGTTTACTTCAATTCTGATACTAGATGTGTTTCATTGAGTGCATCTTCTTGTTTAATAAAATGCACCAATATTGGTGAATTCTTACGCTGCTATTTATGTACAAATACTTGAAGCATCTAACTGCATGTAAATGTACCATTTTCAGGGGTTGCAGGATCCAGAACACTAACTCTGATTCCTCATCAGAACTCTGCAACAGAAAAGGAGTTGCACTTGCAGGTGATGATGAGAGTACAATTCTTTCTATAAACAATAAAACATTATTGCATGTAGAACCATGCACAATTACATTAAGCAGGTCTTTTTCCAGAGTGGAATTGGCAGAATCCCGAGAACGAACAACTTTCAAGATTCAATGTATAAGTGATTATACAGTTGGTTTCTCGGGATTCGTCAATTTCATCTCTTGAAAATTTTATGTTTTATAACATTTAAATTTTCTTTACTAATACATGATATGATTTTGATCGAATTAGCATACAAGCAATGTAATGATGAGGAGAAGATCGATGATTGGGTCGGTGATGCCGACTTGCACATACAACGAATGTAGAGGATGCAGGTCAAGGTGCAGAGCTGAGCAAGTTCCGGTGGAAGGAAACGACCCGATAAATAGCGCATACCATTATAGATGTGTTTGTCATAGGTAAAATTTCTTTTTATTAATGAAAATTTGAACTATATGGTTTGAGGCAATTCAATTGAGTTCCTAGTTATAAGAGTGGAGTTTGTAGCACCCAAAAAAACAGAAGTAGAAGTATGCCATGTTCTATTCTTTATACTAAGTGTGTAAAACTAGTGTTTTTTGTGTGATTTTGTTGGGATTTGAGTGATGTATGTCATTCTGAACCCTATAAATTTTTGGGGTTGTGTGTTATCTTTTAGTTATGGAAAGAGGTCATAATGATTCTTTGCCTTCTGCTTTGTTTGCACTGTCATTTGTATCATCAATCTGCAGCAGATTTAACAGTCCCAGAAACAGTTATAACTTCTTTCAGTGTAGAATGTACAATTCTTAATGCAAAATGTACATGTCACCAGTTAATCATTGTAGGTTTAAGAAAAGAATCTATCTTCTATTCTTCTTGAATTATATGTAGAAGGATTTAGAAGCAAACATACGTACTGTTCATACTAAAACAATCAATCTTGTAATTGTGGGTCTCTCGACTTGAAATGGAACTCTAATTTGTCGTAAATGACAACTTGTTATTTACATCAAATTTGATATGTTTGTTGTGTTTTGAAAGTGTTGAGTTTATGGGGCTCATCGTTCCCTCGAGCCGGTTAAATCCACGACTGTTAAACTCACCGCTCCTGTAGCAATGCAGGAGCATCTCACATCGGTGAGGCAAGGGGAGTCATTCTTCCTTATAAGGAGGGTGGATCTTACTCTTCCAATATAACGTGTTTTAAAGCCATGAGGGGCAACCCAAAGCGGACCAATATCGTTGGTCGGTTTCTTCTTTGCGATCCTACGGAAAATAAGATACAACAACATGGATACCCATTAATATCACTTAAATCGCATACTTCAACCGGAAGCATAGAGTATGTTTCCCTAGAGTCTTTTGTTTATCCTTAGGGTTACATAAAATTTATTGTTTGATCTTAAACCCTTCATTTAATAAAATAAAATTAATTTATCAATTTTGACCATTTATTTATTCAAAATTGGCATTTCAAATTTGACTTTGTTGGTCAAAATTAAATCAAAATTATTGAAAGAGTTTCATATATGCCCCTCTTAAAGCTTAAAATATCATATTTGTTCACGCTAATTTACAAATATTTTATTTAATCTTTACAACATTTCTGAATATCATATTTAACCAAATATATAATTTAATTTAAAAATATTTATTATTATTTTAGATTCTATTTTATTATATCCGATAAGACTTGATTTTATTGCCCTAATTATAACCATAATGATTGATGGTTTGTACAAAAAAATATAATTATGTCTTTTCGTATTATGATATCATGTTTCTGTCATCACGTATGCCCCCAACCTTACATCGACGCTTCCACCGCTGGTTCGGGTGTTGGCACCGTCTATCACCATGTTTTTAAATTCTCATTTTTTTTCATGTTTTGTAATTATTCAGTATCTTTTTATAAATGTTTAATACTAATCATTTTTTAAAAACTAATTAATGTATCACATGAACATCTAATCAGGTTGTATAAGATATATGTATCAAAATCTTCGATTTTTAGACTTTGAAAAGCTTGAATTTTTGTAAACTTTTAGAACTGCAAGTTTGCACATGGGAAAGTGGTCCCAAAGAGTCACATGAGGCAAATTCTTTGAAATCAACCATTTTGCATTAGACTACAATCTGTGCATGTATTCTTACTCTTTTATATCTTGTTTCAAGTAATGACAAAAGATGGAGAAGAAGAAGATGAACTCATTTTTTTATTGCTATTTTTATTAATATAAAAATCACACATAATAATTATTGAAGGAAGAAGGTTCCATTTTTGCAGGCAGCAAACCAAGTATTGCCAATTTTGTACTTCATGATGCTAAAGTAAGCAACAAGAACTGGAGCCTTTGACTATGGTAAATTATATGTATAAAACATATATATAGAATAATAATGCACATACAGAAATAAACAAGAAGGCATATAATTAATACATATCTCTCTCGATCTACTTTTACTTATATTCATTCTTACAAGTCAGTACGTAACAATGAATAGAAGAATCGTATGAACCAAACGCAAAACTTTTGATAATCAGTAACGGATAAAATGATCAAATATGTAAGTTTAGCATTATTTTACGAATATGAAACATTTTCGATAAGTTGGAAGGGTTTCACACCAGAAAGTAAGAAACGAGAACATGTAATCTTATTCGATCGAACAAGCTGACTGCTTTTAACTGAATGTGTACCTTCTGTCAATGGAAAAGGAATAGAACAGTAAGAGAAAGATAAGAAGCTTAAACTACAGTCATCACTTTCTTTCCTAGTACTCGGTTGCATTTACATTCTCTTTTTCAGCAAAAAGTTTCATATATTTTTTATGATTTTATTATAAGATTAGTCAAATTCAGTTCAGCAAGATGCAGAGTTAATAGGCAAAAACACATATAACAGAATCTTTAAATTCGAAAACAAAAAGAAAAAAACAAACTATTGGCAAAGGAAGAGATCGAGGACCACATAGGATGGAGGCATTACCTGAAGTTGCGGTTGATCTAGCCAAACATATAATGAAGCATGCTCTGCACAGCAGCATGCTTGAGCTAAAACCCCATGATTCACTTATCTTTTCATATTTGGCTATCATTAAAACAATAATATTAAACAAATTGATCAGTCATGTGGATGCTATTTATCAATTTCTGAATACTCTATCAATGCACAAAACCATTAAAAAAAACTCAGCTTTGAATGTTGTACCTGTATACAATTTAGCCATCTATGCAAAGAAACGGGCCTAATGGGCCGTGCATGGACATTGACCGAGCCCTGGGTTCTTGTGGTTAAGCCCATCATGACATTTGAATGAAAAGCACTACTTCTAAAGGTTTTGGGCCTAAAACTGGCCCTAAATAGCCATTAGATCGGGGCCTCATAACTTGTAGCCGCTCCAAACTTGTGGGTCTGGTTTTGGGCTTCGAAGAATATAAGAGTTTAATTGCATAATAAAACACGATGTTTTTATTTGCTACACTTATAACAAGTGATTGTTATTTTTTGTTATTGTATATAGTATATACGGAAAAAGTTCAAACGAGAACTGTTTTTCGTACGAGAACCCCGAGAACCAATCTTAGCAGTCCAATTCCCCTCCTTCAATTGGATTGCCCACCCATGAATTCCTTACATACACCCTGCCACACTCAATCCTCCCACGCTCTTCATCCATGAATTCCATTATCCAAAATGAAAGACCAAGATTGGTTCTCGCAGTTCTCGTACGAAAAACAGTTCTCGTTTGAACCCTCCCATATATATATATATATATAGAGGCGACTCAACGTTAAGTTATTACTTGTTAGATGTGATGGAAGGATCAATGAAGATTGAAGAGTGGGAAGCATATCCCTTGAAAGTAGGTCATAAATCATAATAGTCTTTTATCACTTATGTCAAGGGAGTTTGCCGTCAATTTCCTCCTAAAACTATTTAAAAGTTTGTGTACTTTATTATTAAATACAATAATCTCTTGGTGCAATTTTGACATTGATAAATGGTGAAGTTACTATAATACCTTATTTGTATTGTGGAGAATAGGTAAATTGATATTTGTACGATTTATTTCTACTTACTAGATCAAGACGTGTGTTAAATTTATAAAGGAGAAGGAGAAACAAAAATATTGAATTACACATCCCTAAAATCTTTAGCTACTTCTAGTCCAACGACGGGCCTCATGTTTTGTTTGATAATACGAGCCACTAAGGAGGCTATTGTAAAAAGACGTATTTTATAAACTTTTAGTGACTTTGAACATTTATACATCCTCGACCACCTAGAAGGTCTTTTACATATGTCAATCTAAACCTGAAAGCCAATGGCATTTAGCCTAACGATACCAGGTATTTAAGGTGTTGCTTAAGGTTTTAGGCTCAAGTTCACTTATGAATAAGGTGTAGAGTAAAAGTATATTAGTAGATATGTGAGTTATGCGGTAAAAAATATAAACCCGAAACTTTAAAAGTATTATAAAAAAATAAAAACAAAATACTTTTGACCAAATCAAGCCGACCCAAACCATCCTATGTCATTGTCACCTAATGCAAGAACATAGGTGTGTAAAGGCGTTGCTTCGTAGCACTAACCTTTTGGGAGAAGAAAGAATTAAAGACTGTCACTTTATCACAATATTAGAATTCATCTATACTTTTTTATATATTATATTTTCTCTTTTTTTTAAAAAAAAAGTAGAAATGTTTTAGGTACATACTATTTTATAAATTGAATCTTTTTAATTATTTAATTCTTGTGTAATAAGTCTATCTAAATGCTTTATCTTTAAAGCTATAATACACCACCATGACCTCCATTTTTCAACATGCTCTACTTAAAGAAATAATTATACTATAAAACGTGACTTATTAATTATAATTATAATTATCATCATTTGAAGAACATCAATTTATTGATTTCGATAAATTTGGTTTTTTTTATATTATCTTTATTGGATTTTTGTTTGGATATTCAAAAGATTAAAGAAATTTTAAAGTATTGATCATATCCGTGATCGTTTTTCAATTAATGAAAGAAAGAATTATCTAATAATTATAATCATTTTTATATAAATTCATATGTATACTTTTTTATGTCTAAGTAAACGGTATAGTATTATAGTGTACCGGTCTCTTAATCGGATACTCCAACCCAATCGGGTAAATAAAGAACACTAAAACAGTCTTTTTCCCTTCTACCAGGTAAATCAAGTCGAGAAAATCCTATCCTGCACCCCATTTTGTCTTTCCGCTCTCTTTACGTATCTTTTTTTTCTTCCCATCTCTCTCTTCCACCCTCTCTTTTCTTCCTCTCTTTCTCTTTCTCTTTCTTTAATTAAATAAAAAATAAAATAAAATGTGTGAAAAAGAATAAGAAATTAGAAAGTGATCTGGTGTGGTGTTGAAACAGCGAGAGTGAAGAAAAAGAAAAGAGTTTATCACATTTTTAGTCCATGTGATTTATATGAAATTTCAGATTTAATACAACATTGATCCTTATGGTTTGAATTTCGTATCAATGTTGGTCTCTTGTGTACTTGATAAGACAAAAGTGCCCTTACATATTTATTTATTCATTTTCTTAATTCTAAATAATAATAATGTCTTTTAAAAAACAAAAGATAACTCCCCTTCCCTTAGATTCCCTGTCACACACACATGCGCAGGCGCCCACACACACACTCCCCCTTTTTGGATCGACTAAATCAGTCCACTGGCCATCACACATCTGAGCACCAACCTCTGACCTCTTACCAACAACCCACAGGCCGCCACTTTGAACGTCGCCTCCACTCGACCTCTTAACAAGCAACAACATCCACCACAACCGCAGTTGTCGTCGACATTCCATAAAATCCAACCGCCATCGCCAAATACCGTACCTCGTCAACGCCTCCTTTAATCCCAACCACCATTGTCGTCCACCTTTTCACCATTTCCACCATCAGTTTCTCTCCGCCTTACCCCTTTTCTCTCAAACCACACCACCAATATCCCTTTAGCCCCAAACATCAACCGCCATCTCCACCCCTAAGCACCACTCATCATCTCTGCTCCCATCCTCTAACTCCTTTTCTTTTCTATTCGATTTAGGATTTGTTAATTGGTCTTAGATTCGAGATTTTGTGGAAGAACCAAATTTAGGGTGGTGTTTGTTTATGGGTTTCGATTTGGGATTTCTAGGGTGGGTTTTGACCTCCGATAAATTACCATCTAACACCACCCACCGTAAACCAACCACCATCTTAAACCACACACTCTAAAAGTTTTCGGAGCGAGAAGACATAGAAGATGATGGTAGACGGTGGTTAAAGGAAAAGAGACATAAAGCACCAATGGTGAGAGAGGATAGAGAGCGAAGACGGTGTTGGTAAAAGGTTAGGAGAGATAGAGGATGGTCGGGGATGGTGGTGGGAAGATGGTTAGAAATGGAGGTGGCAGGGTGGAGATGGTGGTGGCGGTAGGAGGTATTGGAGTGTGTGTGAGAGAGAGAGAGGGAGAGAGAAGAGAGATCGAGGGGATCGAGAGACCTAGGGGATGAGTATTTACTATTTTAGTTTTTAATAATTATTATATATTATTTAATTATTTATCAACAATATTTAAAGGAATCAAAGAATAAATCAATACAGAGGGGTATTATAGTCTTTTCAAGTAAATTTGAACTAACATTGCAACGAATTTAAACCATAAAGATCAATGTCGTAATTTTTGAAACATAAAAACTAAATCTTAGCAATTTCGTATAAACCAATAGAATAAAAATGTAATTAACTCAAAAGAAAATGATTATGAATAACACATTGCCTTATTTTTACAAGATATAGTGTATACACATATGTAGTTAATAATTATTATAAAATTAAAATTTCTAAATTTTAATCATAAGTTTTATTTTCATTTGAAAGTGTCATTGTGTCAATAGTATTTATATATATATATATTCGGGCAAAAGGCAAAGCATGGCATAGAAATTCAAAGTTGATGATTATATACTAGATTATATGCCCGTGTGATACACGGGTTGGTTTAGAAAAAATATAAATATTAAACACTAATAAAATAAATTGTTCAGATTTAATAATTATTTAAATCAATGATAAGGATCTCCTAATATATTTTATTCATGTTAGTCTTTTATTTATTTTAGATAAGAAAAGAGACTGTCTCATAAAAATAAATAAAGTATTGAATAATTAATAAAATTTAAATAACGCAAATATAAGTAAATAAGTATGATTTGATATTAAAAAAATATAAGTAAATAAGTATGATTTGATATTAAAAAAATAAGAGGGAATTAAATTAAACTAAATACTACGTATAATGATTTGGAATTAAAATAATAGAGTTTTTTTTAATTTAAGTAATACTTTATTATCTTATCTTATATCATAGTAAAATTTAATTTAAATAATTCCTATTAATTTAAAGTCAAAATAACTTTCAAGTTTGACTAATTAAAGTCAAAATTGAGTTTCAGTTTTAATCAAAATGAATTGTTAGGATTTAATTTTGATTAAATAAATTATTAGGATTTTCTAATTAAATTGATGCAAATTAGTCTTTTATTAATATTATTATTATAAAAGATTAGACTTCAAAAGAAAAAGGTGTTTCAGAAATTAAGGCGTTCCATTTATTGTGGTTATATTGTTTTGATATTCACTTGAAACCAGAACCTAATAAAATTTCGGGTTGATCGGATTTGTTTATTAAGATAGGTAGGTTTTCGAGTTAAATAGGTGAATCAGAATTCAGGTAGAAATATACATGTAAATAAACATAATTATTATATTAGTGACGAAATGAAATATGAAGACGATGTTACTCGACGACTTTGCTCTTAAACTAGATTCCACACATATAAAATGGAATATAATTTGTAAAAGATTTTATCAAATGTTTAGTTTCTAAAAATTTATCGAAGTTGTCACCTTTTACTGTTGTATATAGGGATGAGCTTTTTGACCGAAAAACCGAACCGGAACCGGAACCGGTTGGAACCGGATTACAGTTTTCGGTCCGGTTATCGGTTCTCCTAAAATCTCATTTTCGGTTTTCGGTTCCGGTTCCACCGGTTATCGGGTAATTCGGTCTTAGAACCGGAACCGGTTTGTATGAAATTTTGTATTTG
>JAUEJL010088292.1:0-14512 GCA_032274825.1 Drosophyllum lusitanicum
TTTATCATATAACACATATTTTAATTTAAGTATTAGAAAATACGTATAGCTAGAACTTATAAACCTAATAACATGTACCCTAAATTTATAGATATTTTCGGATTTTTTAAATGACTCGTGTAATCAAAAGAAATTATTTAATTTATAGTATATTTAATATTCTTTTTGTTTCTCATTTTATTGTTTTTAAAAATTAATAAAAGAGATATAAAGAAGAGAAATAAAAGAAATGGAAACATGAGAAAGAAAATAGATACATTGCAAATGAAAATTGTTCGATGTCATTATAATGCGTGATATAATAGCGTTACATTATTAAAAACGGACATATTATCGAGTAAGAATTATTTCTAACCGCTGCATTGCGCGAGTACTATGCTAGTAATGTATAATTCAAATTACTCAACTTCAATTTTTTTGTATTATATTTGACATAAGATTTAGAGAAAAAAAAGAATTTTTTTAGATAAAAGTGTTACGATAAACTTTATATAAATATATAGACTGAAGTAAGACGGTTTAGAAATATATATTTGTATTTGCAACAAACCTTAAATCGCTAACCCGTAGCTAATCCGTCGGTAAGTCGGGTTTCAAGCGTTTGATGAAAATCGTTGCTAAGCCGTCCCAACTAGCCGTCAATACTCCGTCACTAATCTCCGACCTTTTGCGGCGCCCGTATTCCGTCGCAAACTTATGGAAACCGTCGCAAAAATCGACGCTAACCGTTAACGAGGAACATATTAGCGACGGTTTTATTTAGTCGCAAATCAGTCGCAAAACGCGATAGCGACGGATTAGCGATGGTTTTGGCCATCGCAAATCCGGATTTTTCTTGTAGTGTTTATACTCAATTTCGGTTTAACCCGTAATGTTTATATTTGAATATTTTAACCGTAAAGTTTAATTTGACTTTTTGTTTAATCGCTTATGTTTTGTTTAGTTTACGATTTAGCTCTTTTCTTTACCTTTAACCTGTTTGATGGTTAATCTATATGTTTTTTAATGATTAACAACGGTTTAATCCTTAAAGTTCACATTCTATTACAGTTTAACCCTTAGAGTTCATTAATAGTTTAGCCATTTTAAATTTAGTTTACTTGTTGGTTTAACCCTAAAGTTTTTTGGGTTTCAATTTAGTTTTCTTGTGTTTAAATGGTGGATTTCTGCAATCGATGAACCTGGTTATCGATTTTCAAAGCCACCACATTTTTTATTGGTTCCTATGATTTTGTTTATGCCCTTGTATAAATTTAAATCCATTAGGGTTGCTTATTATATAACATTAAAAACTTGTTCATGTTATTCAACTAGAAATTTTATAGCCCATGCTTCGCGGCAGGAAGAAACTTTTGTTTATTATTATTGTGTTTTAAAGTATAGTTTTTTACGAAGACATGAAACTTTTATTTACATTGATTTTGATTTATCGATCTGTTTTTATCAAGCAAATTATAAATTATTATCTAGTAGTTGATATAATTGCATATAAAATTTAAATCACATTAAAATTCAATTGGCATGTGACTTATTGCAATAACTTGTAGTTATAGAAATAATAATTTAAATGAAAAGAATAATTTTTATCTAAATAAACTGATACAAAAAACAGAAAAGTTGATCTTGAACTAAAACCATAAAAAGAAAATAGAAGACTAAATGTGAAATTGCTAAAACAAAATTTAAAGTAAATATAACCAATTAATAATTTGATTATATTAATAATCTAAAGAGAAGAAAAGTAAAAAGCTTGAAATAAAACTTTTAAAAAGAAAATCTAAAATGGAAAATAATTTTTTTTAAACGGAAGCAAGGATAAAAAAAAGGACAGAAATTTAAAATAAAAAATTAAAACAAAGAAGAATGTTGATGCCATGAGTAGAACCTGAGACTAATGCCTTTAAAAGTAAATGCTCCAACAACTCCGCTAGAACATATTTGGTTCTCTTTCTTTAATTGCCTCTACATATGTATGGTTTAAATGTATTTTTTCCTGACAATTGTATGGAATATATAATGTATTTGCTTACGTTTCTCATTGATTTGTTCGGTGTTTATATTTGTCATCTAGTGTTCATTTTTTATAATAAATTTGTCCATGGTCTATTTTATTCATCTTGATTGTTGTTAATGAATATTCATACATTCAAACCTAAACGGAAAAAATGTAAAAACTTAATGTTTGAAGATTATATTAACCTGTTAAAGTTTTTTTTTCTAATTTATACTTTAATTCTTAAAGTTTACACTCTATTTCGTTTTGACATCTCAAGTTCTTTTAATGATTTAACCATAATGTTTAGTTTAACAATTAATTTATTGCTTAAGTTTTGTATGGTTTCCGATTTAGCTCTTTTGTAACATGCTATTATAGGTTAGAGGGCTAAACCACCAAGTAAATTAAACCTTAAGGTTAAACCATACCAAAAAAAAAAAAAACTTTGAGAGTTAAACCGAAATTAAGTGTAAACTTTGAGAATTAAACTTTTAACCTTACAATTTACCAAAGACGAAAATGAGGGTAGAAGTTAGGGGGTAAAGCATTTTTAATCCTAAAATTTATCAAAGAAAAGTAAATAATAAATAAAATTAATGACTTTACATATAAGTATAATTATAAAACTTAAATGTTAAGTACCCGTACGGCCGCCATTGCCTCCTCGTCGCACATCGCCACTGCACACCATCGGCACTCCGTCATCTCAGATATGTAGGTGTGTGAGTGTGTGTTTTATTGTGTTATTGCAGATCTGCCATCGCACACCGTCATCGCGCACCACCACTACACACCATCATCATAGATCTGTAAGTGTGTTGAGTGTATCATCTCAGATCTGGACGTTTCTAGGTTAGATTTTGAGGGTTAACAAAAGTGGAATAGCAGTTCAAGGTGGCGCTGATGGTGGTTCCCGGCAGCGCCGATGGTAGTTCACATTGGTGAAGATATAAATATCTTCAAGAACGTTAGAACAACTCAATTTTTCTTTGTTCATCGAGGTTTGAATATGAGATTATGTTCCAGATTTGTTTATCCTTTTCAATTTGTGTTTCTGATTTCTACATCTTCATGAGCCGACCGACCTTTGATGAGTCATCGTTCTTCATTTTCATTTTCGATTCTGATTTCTTTTATACTCATCTTTTAACGGTTATTGGGCATGTTCAAGGGTCTTGATTGCATTTAAGTCTAATCCAACGGCTATATAAAATAGATACTTTAAAGGGCTCAAATTTAAACTTGAGTGGATCTGACGGTTCAAAATGAAATATAAATATGGCAGTTGCACTCACCGCAAAATAAAACTACGATGAACTTTGTCTACCGTTAGGGCATGGTACAATAAACTTTGTTTTGTATCAACATCGACAACACGTAAGAGGTCCACTTTATAAGCCTGATTGATATCTTACGATCATAGGTTATGCAACTTTCACAATAACCCTCCCCTAATAACCGTAAGAATTAACTATATAACTTAAATGAGTATATTGTTTAAATAATATATTTAAAATGAGTATATTATTTCATAATATTATATATAATATTTGAGTAAAAATGTAATTTAAAGAACAAGTGGAGGTTCAAATGAGAATGGATATTTAGGTGAGAATGGAAGATTTAATTCCGACCCTTCATTTGATTTGATCGGATGATATACATTTGACCCGTCATTTTATTTATTACCCAACCATGAATTGCGACGACCATGAATTACAACGGGTGAATTACGACCGTTAGATCTAATTGTTTGTTAAGATTTTTTCTCTAATTCTCATCTAAATACACATTCTCACAATAATCCTCTCCTAATAATCATACTTTTTAATATGACAAAAATAAAAGTTGTCCTAAATAAATTGACGCTCCAATGTGGTGGGAGGTGAATTTATTCGTTTATCCAATGGCTATGACAATTGATAACGACAAACTCATTGAATGATTACAATGAATTCAGCATTCTCTTTTAGCATTCGAAGACAACTTGCAAAACATGATTCTATAAAATTTATATACTATCATTTCTTCGTATTAGTTTTTTTACATTATTTATGTTTAATAAATTGTATGAACCGATTCAAACAAAAAACAATTTTATTGATATGCATATTAATATAAGAAAGTTTAGTTTGATACAATTGCATATTCATAGGAGAAATTTGATCTTATATATGTGGAAAAGTTCATAATTACCGTTTTTGTGCGAGAACTATTTGTAACGTCATTAATGACTCGTTAACAGGGTATTTTGATCATTTATATATTTACACAACCGTGAATTACATGCGGTTAAACCGTCATTAATGAACGGGGCTTGATCTTCAACAAAATACCCCTTATTAATGGGCGTATTGATATGTCATTAATGAGCCATTACTATTAATAGTAATTGATTTATTTTAATCAAGAGCGACGATTGATTTAGCAATTTTCACATGAAAATCAGTTTTCATTTGAACTCTCTCATATATATAAGGAGGGTTCATTTGAGAATCGTTTTCTTAACCCTGTTCTCATGACCCTATGTTTCATACTTGTACTCTATGCATATACTCGGTTTCGATCCAACTTGAGCACACTTAGATCCATAGTGACTATGAAGATGGAATTTTGCAAGGTATCTCGTGATTGGTGTTTTAGAGAGGGGGAGAGGATTTTTGGGAGAGGTATATTTTAGAGATAGGGGGTTAACAAGTTGTAAGTTACATAACGGCTATATTAACACAATTTTTAGAACATGAATGAATATTTGAGTAAAATACTTCACATAATACATTAGTAAAACGTAATTTTAACAACTTTAACCTCTTTTTTAACTCAAATTTATTTCATACAAATATAATAATAATTAATTGTTGCTATTGATAATATATATATATATAGACACACATTTTGTTTATTGTTGTAGACAAATAATATTATTGGTGATATATTCTTAATAAATACTATTATTACTATATTAATTACTACTAGATTAAATGCTCATGTGATACACAAGTTAGTTTTAAAAAATAATAAATATTAATATTAAACATTAATAAAAAGATATTAAATAATTATAAAACGTCAAATAAATAAGAATTTAAAAAAATAACGACAGTCAAACATTCATGTATATACAAGAAGATTCTTAATTTCGGAAACCTTTATTAGTCGCAATGCAATTAGATGAAGTAAATTTATAGCATCAAATAGATGTATAGTATCTATCTATCTATCTTCTAATATAACTAAAAGACTGATTTAGATCAAATCTATTATATGATCCTAACCCTTTATTTAATAAATCAATTTTAACTATACAATCGTGACCACTCATTTTGGTAAAAATTGAGATCCAACTTTGACTTTTCTTTAGTCAAAATTAGATCTAGTTTTGACTTTAATTTAAATCAAAATTACTAGGAAGAATTTCTTATATGTCTTTCTTAATCCATGTTTTCTAATTCCATATGACTACCTAATATTCACAAAGTTTTAAACATTTTTCAATTCTTTCTAACGCATCATATAAAACCCTAATTTGTTGAGAAAGTTCATAGAATACATCAATTCCTCTAAGTAACAAAAATTTTCATTTCATAATTTCAGCCAATCTTTATTGCGTATCTTTCTCTAAGGCTTAAGAGTTAATCTTCTTGTCCATTTCTTTCTAATTTCATTTCATGATTTTCTATAACCATTAAGAATCGTGACTAGTGATAGACCAAATCCTAAGGTTAGGCCATATTGTGAATATGCTTTGATGTGTGTGGGCAATTGCATTCAATGTTCGTTTGGTGTAGTTGATTAATTGCATGATCGAGAAGATCAAGAAAACATTCTCGTAATTATATGGTTAGTGAGTCCGACCAAGAGATATAATCATATTAAGAATTGACATATGATGAATAATTTTCATTGCACTTATATGAAATCAACTATAAACAAGGGGTAATCGAATCTAAGTGAAAATACTTTGTTATTGATAGTTTCTATTCAAAGCTCTCATTTGCTTTCTGTTAGTCTAATTAGTAATTTAAATATTTTACTATGTTTTTAGATTAAAACTAAAATCTCCCCCACTTTATTTGCTTTCATTAGACTAATTAATATTTAAGTCTTTTGACTCGGGTTTGCCACCATCGGTCTATAATGGTTTGCAAATTATGTTCACATTTGTTTTTGATATGTTTTAGTCCGTCTATGAGCTAGGTTTCATGTTAGTCGGTATATAATGAATAATATCCATTGCACTTTCATGAAATTGATCGTTGACGAGGGGGTAATCGAGGCTATGTGAAATACTTTGTATTAATTGTTTTCATTCCAAGCTCTCAGTTTTATCTTACTTTTGAATTATTTTATGTTTAGTCTAATTATTAGTTTAAATATTTTAATGTGTTTTAAATTAAAACCTAAATTCCTGTAACGTCCCAAAAAAATTATAATAATAAAATGATAAATTCATAATCTCTTAAAACTTAAAATCGGTTTCAAAATTATATCTCAACCATTACCTGCCCAACAAACAGGACCTACAGTCAAATGTAAAATCATTGTTTTTATATAAAATATCAAAGTAAATTAATTGCGGAAAATCTGCTGTCAAGCCAGTGCCTTGCCCTTGTTTGCTCGAGACAGTCCTGGAAACATTAAATGCACACGGGTAAGCATAAAGCTTAGTGAGCTACCACAGTACTTTCATATTATACCAGCTAGCACATATTCAGTAACAAGTACATCACATCAGTATCAAGTATTGACACACCGGCGGTTAAGTGCCCAGCTCCACGTAAATAACTAGCGCCCAGTTGTGCATAAATACCAAGCGCCCAGCTATGCACATAATATAACACATATCACAGTACATCATCACGCATGAATAGTCATCTCAGGTATAAAGAGTAAGTTAGTGATAACTCACCTGATTAGCAGTAAAAAAAGTAGTTACAACAACTATGGTAACTTCGGCAATCAAACACGTCTATCTGCAAGAACCTACAAACACGGTTCCACTATGTTAACACTAAACTCTAATTGGCTAAATATGAGTAATGGTGTGCGAATGTGATCCAACCATATGAAATCAATTTGCAATACATCTTTCCCTCTTCTAATTTGCGATTGGGCCTTGGGCCCAATTTGCAATCCTATACATAAAAGCCATAGGGCCCAATTTATGATTGCTTCAAATTCTCAATCTTAATATGTGATTGGGCCATAGGGCCCAATTTGCGATTCTGATATTAAATTTGACTTGCAATTTAGTCTAACATCTAATTTGCAATTTAGCCTCACCTTGCGATTTGAGATTCAATATTGTTCTATGATGCGATTGGGCCAATTGGCCCAATTTGCGATTCTGGTCCACTCGTTCATGCTAATTTGCAATTCAGCCCACTTAGCCTACTTTGTGATTCAGCTCTATTATGCCTGTAAAATTAGGGATTCCTTATATTTATGGATCAATTTTGTGATTCAAGTATTAGACTCTATCTTGCAATTCATACATGAAATTAATTTGTGATTATTATATACCATCTACAATTTGCGATTACAAAGCTTAGTTTAATTTGTGATTCGGGCTCCCAAGTCCAATTCGCAATTTAAGCCACAACTCAATTTGTGATTCCACAACTTAACTTATTTTGAAATTCCTTCAAGTATTATAATTTGTGATCAATATTACAAAACCCAATTTGTGATTTAACAATAAAAACTAATTTATGATTCTCAATATTTGTGATTCCAAACATTGAACTTGAATTGCAATCTATATATACATATGTGTATCGCTAGTTTGCGATTGTGTCAAAAAATTCCACCCTGATTCATTTAATTCCCAACTTCTCAATTTTGTGTGTAATTAGCGATTACGGCCCAACCATTGAGTACCAAGCCCAATAACCAATTTCCAGGCCCAATTAAATCATTTGTATAGATTAACTGTTTGACAACTCTCTACTGCACCTAATTTGCGATTCTTCAGTCCATGATTTACTAGTTTATATATATATATATATATATATATATATATAGAGAGAGAGAGAGAGAGGTAGGATCAAATGAGAACACTTCCTAATGTGAGAACGTGAAGAACAGTTTATAGCCCTTGGATGATCTTTATTTAATGACTGAGATTAATCTTGGTTAATTAAGGTATGTTGAATTTTAATGATTTGATTTAATTAAGGTAGGTTGATTTTAGATCTCTTATTTATTTAATTAAATGATTGGCCTATAAGTATTCTCACCGTTCTCCATTTAACATGTGTGCTCACCGGATTCTTTCTCTCTGTATATATATATATATATATAAAAGAGAGAGAGAGAGTCCGTCTCTTAATAAGAATAAAATGGGCAACCAACAACCCCGGGTAGGCTAGATTGAAACGTACATCGAATCAGCCCACTGCCCACCTACCACCTCTATCACCAAACCCCAGCCCCCCTCTTAATTATAAAATTCTACATTCGTCTCTGATTCCAGCCCAAATTCAACTCCTCAAAACCATGGCTGCTCAAATTTCTAGCATTTCTTCAACATGCTCTACCGCCTCCTTCAGAGATCAGTCGTCTGCACTCGCTTTTGATTCACTCACCTCCACCAGATCAAAAACAATCTCCTTTTCTTCAAATCTCAGCGGAAATCTGTCAATCAAGTATGCTTCTTACTTACTTCTCGCATTCATTTGATAATGTTGCATCTTTCCTTTGATTTGCCATTAATAACTTGCTAAATTTTGTTTTTTGAATTAAGTGAATTTGATTTTGTAGTTATTGGGATGAAGATTCCTTGTATTGTTTGTGAAAATGAATTTAGTTGATTGAGTTGATCGTGTTAAGATAGAGATACACTATCTGTAGGCGTTTCCAATTGATGTGTGTATATTTCATTTGAACAATGAACTGGATATTCAATTGTGAAACTAAAAGGTTAGTTAACTATTTGGATTCAGTTGGCGCTAATACCTTGAATTTGTGCTTCTGATTTGGAGCCGAAATCATAGTCCAATCATCCCGAAAACAATGAGTTTTTTGCTTGTAACATAAAGTTTAAGGTCATCATTCATTACTTTGGTAAGCAGATTTTTGGTAATTGTGACTAAATGTTCTTTGCAAGGAATCTAGTTTAATTTTATCACTAACTCTTATCAATTACTGTTCTTCAATTGATATAGGTTGCATAATTAACTGTAAAAACCTCCATTTAGGTGCTCAAAGATGTTCATCAGTTTTTGAAAACAAATAGATTATCTTCATGTCATAGAGTTTCTGGCAAAATATGGGCTTTCCCTTTATTTATTCATTCTTTGAGGAGAACTTATTATTGTCCAATTTTAAAGCAGATTGATTCTATAAGGTGTTGTTGCAACCTACTCATGCTAATTAAGTTTATACCACAATATGATTAATTCTGGCTTTACTTTTGAGTAGATCTTTGGAGACTAGAAGACGTCATAAGTCCTCCACAATTTGTTCAGCAGTAATAATAGAAAAAAGCTCTGACCAAATGGAACTTGATACCACTCTGAGCCCTAGAGTCAACTCTGTAAAGCCTTCAAAAACAGTGGCAATAACTGACCAAGCAACTGCACTTGTAGAAGCTGGTGTTCCTGTAATTCGTTTAGCTGCTGGAGAACCTGATTTTGACACCCCAAATGTTATTGCTGAGGTAGCTGATTTAATGATATGCATCTATAATTTAAGTATTTAATACACACTTTTCTTTACTATACTTAAAATAAATATATCTTACTAAATAATAGGCTGGAATCAATGCAATTCGTGAAGGTTACACAAGGTATACTCCTAATGCGGGTACCCTGGAACTACGCACAGCTATATGTAAGAAACTAAAGGGTAGGTTCCATCATTTGAGACATTACAATAATGTTGAGCAATAATGATAGATATTGACTTTTTTTTTTTTTAATTCTTTCTTTTCTTATTGTAGAGGAGAACAATATTTCTTACACACCTGATCAGATTGTGGTTAGTAATGGAGCAAAACAAAGTATACTACAAGCAGTCCTTGCTGTTTGCTCTCCTGGAGACGAGGTCAAGTGTTATTTACGTATTGACCATAAGTTTATGGACAAAAACTTAATAAAAATAGTAATTATCTATAACATAGTATCTCATATATCTTACAACCTCTTCAGGTTATAATTCCAGCTCCCTTTTGGGTGAGTTACCCTGAAATGGCGCGTTTGGCTGACGCAACACCTGTTATTCTTCCTGCAAGCATCTCAGAAAATTTTCTTTTAGATCCAAAGCTTCTTGAATCTAAACTCACTGACAAATCAAGACTGCTAATTCTTTGTTCTCCATCTAACCCAACCGGCTCCGTTTATCCTAAGAAATTGCTTGAAGAAATTGCTCAAGTTGTTGCAAAGCATCCAAGACTTTTGGTACATAATTTCATAAAAGAAATTTTATTTATTAATTTATTACGGTATACTTTATTTTAACTAATGTGAACTTTATTGTTATGGATTCTATTCAGGTGCTCTCTGATGAAATATACGAACACATAATATACTCGCCAGCTGTCCACACGAGCTTTGCATCTTTGCCTGGCATGTGGGAACGCACACTTACAGTCAATGGGTTCTCGAAGGTATTTATAGAGTTGCGTAAATAATTTGGTTTACTACAAATTAATCGATGATCATTCTTTGTTAATGATGATTTATTAAAAAACGTCCTAGGCTTTTGCAATGACTGGTTGGAGACTTGGATATATTGCTGGTCCTAAACACTTTGTCGCTGCATGTGGAAAAATTCAAAGTCAGGTACATAATGTCATACAAAAACATTCCCTTGTACCGCACTTTTGATACTTTTATCACAACGATTTGAGATTAATATCTCATTCAATGTATCATTTTTTTATTCAGTCGACTTCAGGTGCGAGTAGCATAGCTCAAAAAGCCGCGGTTGCTGCTTTAGGTATGGGATACGCTGGTGGGGAAGCTGTATCAATTATGGTCAAAGCCTTTCGCGAACGACGAGATTTTTTGGTCTCGGCATTTGGGGAATTAAATGGTGTCAAAATATCGGAACCTCAGGTATGATATTGTCTGTAGAAATTACTGTGGCAGTCTATTTTACATTTAGGGAAAAAAAATAAAAAATAAAGGAATAATTACCATTTTGTTTCTAACACGTTGGTTTTTGCAGGGTGCTTTCTATCTCTTTCTTGATTTCAGCTATTACTACGGCTCACATGTTGATGGCTTTGGTTTGATTAAGGATTCAGAATCTTTGTGTCGGTATTTGCTGGAGAAGGGTCAGGTAAATTTTTAATAAAAGTTGGAACTTTCATATTATGGTGTACAAATAAACAATTGTTATAAAAAATATTTCATTCTTCTTTTTTTTAAGAACTGCAAACACACACACACCCACTAAACCTATTTCTATATCTACTACATTGTTCACTACGGGACTTGAACCCTCAACCTCTTGGGGAAGGGCACCTTTCACAACACCCGATACCATTGGGCTACAAGCCCTTTGGTTCATTCAAGTAGTTGGAGATTTAGAAATGGTACTTGAACGGGGCCAGACCCATAACTGGTTTCGGTTAGGTCTAGTTATTGGTTAGAGTCACAAAAGTATGATTGTGTAAAAAACGGAGCTATCATATGTTGAATCGATCAAACACGTGCTTCTTCTCCTTTTTAACTCAATTGTGAAACCAAAGTTTTAAATCGGGTAGCGACAGCGATAAAAAATTGTCAAAATGGCCATTTTGACTTCTTTTTTTTATATTTCTTTGTCTTCCAAAAGAAAAGGCCAAAATATATGTTAATACTCTAAACTTGCTTAACTAGGTCATCTACTACCTTGAACTAGTAAAGGTGGAGTATGATACCTTGAACTTGGAAAAATGGCTAATTTGAAGCTTCGACTCACTAAATTCAACTACATATTTTTTGGGGTTAACATCCTCTCGTGTTTAGTCAAACATGATCTTTCATATTCTTGACTTAAAATAAGAGACTCACTCTCATGTTTGCAAGAAAAAATGATAGATCATGTTTAACCCCAACATGAGAGGATCTTAACCCCAATGAGGTGTAGGGTGTTAAAATGTTTTTTTTGGTTTAAAGAAAATGTTATATCAATTATATGAGGAAATGATACATGCAACTAACATCACGTAACTTAGGTGATGTTCCTGTCAAATACAATTAAAATTATTAAAACACTCAAATTACCTTAGTACCCTTTATTTAAGTGGTATGTGAGAACAGCATTACTGAAGTTAGGTGATGCTAGGGCATGTATCATTTCCCTCAATTATATATTATAATAAAGTATGCTATAACAACAGTAATAGTAACTAAAAACTACAAGAATTTGAATTTTCCAGGTTGCCCTTGTCCCTGGAGATGCATTTGGAGATGATACCTGCATCAGGATCTCGTATGCAGCATCCCTTCCGACGTTACAGGCCGCTGCGGAGAGAATCAAGAATGCAATCCTCGCTCTCAAACCTCCGGTATCCATTTAAATCGTCTTGTTGCATATTGTACGAGTCTACTGATTAATAACGTGTTTTTGTTGTTCTGTGTGAAATAAAGTTTGTATTATTTATTTATTTTCTAGATCATACATTGTTATTACAGAATTTTTTTAGATTGGTATTTTAGTTTGATAAGACATGTTTGGTAGCACTTTTTGGGTTATGCTTGTTGGTACACCCATAATGTTAATAATGCAGACGTTTCTGATAAGCTTGTTTATTTTTTTAAGAAACGTCTGCGCGTCCACAGATGTTTCTAATAAGGCTGTTTGTTTTTTTGCAAACATAAGACCTTATTCTGTCTTATTTTTGCTTATTTTAATAAGCTAAAAAATGCATCTTTTTTTCGCAGACCTTCTCGACTTAAGACCTTCTAAACCACATCTTCTCCTGAATATGTCTTCGAAAACAAACAACACCTAACTGTCTACCATCCATGTAGCTAAAATGTGACGATTCTTGATAGGTGAAGTAAGAAAGTAAATGGTTAACAATTAAGTAGCGTATAAAAGTATATTTTATAAAGTTTTTAATTTTATAATTATGAAATCTAAACTTATAATAATCTAATTACTAATATAAATCTCTAGGAGTTGTGTTATAGTATTATTACGATATCACGCTGAATGTCATGTACTCGTGATTCAATCCGAACCTCAACCGTCGGCCCTTGCCGCTACCATTGATTTTTCGGGTAGTGGCTGATCGCTTGATTGTGCAATTGAAAATAATACTGAATACATTAGGAACGTGTGATTGTAAAAGCGGTCGTTACGCAAGCTTTACAATTAAATTGAAAATACTTTTAATTTAATAACATAAAAGGGTCAACGTTCCAAAAAAACTCATCAAATGACCAACCTGAAACATCCCATAATACTGAACATCTAAAGAAACATCACTAAATAAATTGTCACTAGTCAACAACAAAGCCTTGAAAATCACATGTCAATGTCACTAGGTGAAACGTCCCATAATACTGAACATCTAAAGAAACATCACTAGATAAATTGTCACTAGTTAACAACAAAGCCTTGAAAATCACATGTCAACGTCACTAGGTGAAACGTCCCATAATACTGAACATCTATAGAAACATCACAGATAAATTGTCACTAGTCAACAAGAAAGCCTCGAAAATCTCATGTCAATGTCACTAGGTTAGTTGCTAGACATGCTATAATAGTGTCTATGCGACCGTTAGATTGCCACTCAGGCTATGAAGATACTACACGTGCCATCAAAAGGAGGAACTAAATGTGCCACAAAGACCACCTAAATAGTTTTGGATAAAGTTACACAAATATACACGTCTCCATAAAAACACATGAAGTAAGAAAATTTAAAAACCACAAAAATCCACAAATAATACTAATAATATTCATTACTTTCTCACCCTTCATTGTGCTAGTTCTACATTTCTCTTTAATAATAATATTATATACTTTCTATCAAAATCCACTTTACTAGATATTTGCACACGTATTCTTAATTATTTATGGTATGGATTAACAAAGAACACATTTCTCGCGTAGTACACGATGAACGCTAGTAAAATCAAGACTAAATCACCTCCGTTTCAATTCATGAGACCATAAAAGCAATAAACTTTAAAAATTATAATAAAAACGGATACAAAAAACTAGATAAATATACTAGGTGCACGGTGCATTTGCAGATGCTCGATGCATCTAGTTAGATGCACTATTTTTGAAGCCATTAAATTGGTTTTTCAATGGCACATATATGTTCTCTCCATAACAATTGTTGCATTTGGCAGATGCATGAAGTTAGAACAAAATCTCAAATGCCACACATATCTGAAAAGCATGAACACACCCTAAATTGAAGGGAGGGTGTGTATGTGAGATAGAGAGAGCGAGAATAGGAAAAAAAACCTAATTTGAAATGCAACGGTGGAGGTGATGATGCAATGGTGGTAGCGAATTCTCCAGCGCAACACACACACCCCCTAAACAGTGGAGCAGATCGAT
>JAUEJL010088303.1:0-14512 GCA_032274825.1 Drosophyllum lusitanicum
TTTAAACTTGGAACAAAGGTTTAGAGCATTTAGAACACTCATAGGCCGTGTATATAGCCTAACCTGCCCCATTATCAGGTAGGTTAGGGAACATCAAAACTAAATTATTTTTGATTGTCATCTTTGAATGAAAATTGTGCTGAATGAAACAAAAGAACGGTGCTGAAACATGTCATCTTAATGTACATTTTGAATCATTAAGCACCAAGTAATTTACTTTAATACCCTCTTTTCACACGTTGTCTTGTTAAACAATCATATCTTATAATATAATAAATCAATATTAAGGTTTAAATGGTAACTTGCATCATTCAGATTGTTCATTCAGAATCTTTATCAAATAACATGTCTCATTCAGATGCAGTTTCATACACACCTTTGAATTATTTAGGCCATAGAATCATTCGATGCTTAATTATTTTATTTTAGCAAACAACCTCTAAACCACTTAATACTAACATTTTCCAATGCACTAGCATTAATAATTTAAAAACGTTCAATTCTTAAGGAAATTTATATCGACATTAACATCAATATTTTTGTACTTATGCACTAACAATTACCGATGCGTGAGTATTTGATGTGTATTAATATGAACAATTTCCAACATTAAAAAATGTATATTTTTAAACTGGCTAAGGATATTATACAAAACTAACAACATGCTAAAAAACAATACAAAGGAAAGAAGAAAATTCAAAACAAAGCAAGGGAGAATTACACCAATCTACCGATCGATGTGCTACGTTACACTTTGTCGATTTATGACTAATCTTAAAATACAATAATGCTTGGATTTGACTGCTTACTTGGATGGAGTGGGGTTGGGTGCGCTAGTGAGGTGAATCACCACTTAGAGGATGACCATTGCAAGGGTTCGGCCGTTCGGGGTGGGGGTGTGGTGAAGGTGGAATCGGGTGGAGACCAAATGTGAGGTGAGAGGGATAGAAAAAAGGTGGTCTCTAGTTGTTTCTCACTCTCTCTCTCTCTTTCTCTCTCATTTTATTTTATTATTAATTTTTAAAATTTAATAATCGGAGTATTAGATGGATCCCAAATATAGTGTGGTGGGCAGTGACCACTACGGGCTTGAGTGGTGGAGAAAAAACTAATGTAACGATGAGGTGAGTGTGAGGGTTGCAACCACTCTAACATTTCCTTCTCACAAGAAACGCCTGGAAAAACGGTCATTTCTCATCTTCCAAATTTGCCACAAGTATGTATAGACTACAGCCGTGAAAGTCTTAAACATGTTACCTTTGAAATTTGAAGTATCCTTTAGGATCAACCTTTGCCACCAAGCATTTAACGGAAATATGTTAGTCCGTTTCATCCACATCTCATGACCAGCTCTCTCTCCATGCATGCATGCATGCAAGCAGATTTTCGAAGGCACCCATTGCACCACATAACTTGATCACGACCCCCTTTCAAGTTTATTAATAAAGCAAGGTTAAGAGCTTTTAGACTCGATCTCCAATTTATTTATAATTTTATTAGGAACTTTAAACGGGGAGAAAAAAATACAACCCCGAACTACCAAATTCCGATTTAATGGTAACCAAGCGACCTCTTGAAAACAGATCACTAGCTTTCCATTTCGACAATTTTGTAACGAAATTCAAAACTAGTATCTTTTTAAGTGATTTAAAATTTTTCAATTTCCCTTTTGGATGAAATTATTGTCTTTTAAAGAGTTTTATAAAAGATATTTTAACGTACTAAATATTAAGTAATTGATTAGAAACTTGATCTTCTAAAAGGAAATGATAACTAAACAATAGCCCGGTTTGTATTCTCTATGGTCAACATAGAGGAAGGGTCCTATTGCTAACTATGAAGGCAATACAAATATAAGATTTAATATTATTAAATCTATTTCACGGCGCCTTTTTTCTAAGGAGCAGACTCATTGAAACCGATCAAACTATTTAAATCGATGTAATTAATTAATAAGTTGGTCAAATGCGTGAAAATACTAATAAACTTATTTAAAATTGTTATTGTATATAATCAACTTTACTTTGTACCTAATAATTAAACAAACGGTCATAGTTACTTCATTTTATGCAATATGTGACCACATTATTAGGGTATGGTTTTTTTTCGAATAATGACTGTTAATTTATTTTATTCATGAAGATGAACAAACGAAAATAAACTCATGAACACATGAAGATGGTTATTAACATAATCGTTTGGGAAGCATGAACCCTAATTGTTTGGAGAAAATTTTCAAATGAACACATGAACACAATCGTTTAGATGAAGAGCATGTCACCAAGTCAATTGAATATGAAGAGCAATTGACAGAAATTATCTTTTCTAAATATCAAATCAAACATAAGACCCTAATATGGAAATATAAATCTAATCGCACATGAACACAAGGACCTTGATAGAATAAAAGAGGAATCACACATGAACCCAAGAACACATTTATGGAAGACAAGAATCCTAATCAAACAAAATGTGAATTGCACATGAACAAACGAACCCTAGTCTATAAACTTTTTACCTTCACCGATCTGGAACAAATTCGAATTACAAGAACCCTAATTGGGGTTTGCCCTAATTGTGATGAACAAAAAGCAATTACAAATGTATTCTGAAATGCAAATGAACAAAAAACGATTCATGTCTTACGAAACGCACATGAAAAATATGGAAACATGTCTAGTTTTTGTAATCATCAGTGTTGAGAAAATCAAACTAGTTTTTTGGAATAAGAAACACATATAACAATATGGAAGCAAACCGGTTTTCTACAATTGCCAGAAAATCAAATTTTCATGAACCAAAATCGCATGAAGATTAAGATGAAACAAACATTCACATGTTTATCAGCATAAACTCGTTGACTGTTGTAGTCCTCAAGCTTCCAAATTGGGACCACCCTAAGTCTCAAGTGTCTTCGTCATTCTCAGTTTCTCACTCACCAATTGTCACTCCCTTATTCACATTCCCCAATCCCAGCAATTGTACTCATTCTCCGACCTTCGCAACCATAATCAAAGTAGTCACCAACGCCTCCACACCTCAATTTTTCAAGCCCTTCTTGCAATTGTTGTTTTCTAGTTTTGATTGCATTAAAAGTTTATTACATTAAAACTTTAGTGAAAATGCATATGATAAAATGAATATTTATAACCATTCATACCTCTTAAAAATAAAAACCAAATGTGAATAAAATGGTTAGAAAAACAAATGACACCTTAATAAGCCAATAGTAAGGGCCAGCATAACCAAGTTCAAGCAGACCAAAGCATTGTTTGTGCCATACGAAGGAGATGTTATATATGGTTCAGTTTTCAATCAATTGTAAACTTCAATTGTCACTACTTCGGTTAAATTGAATTAAGGTCCGGTCCAAAACCAGATACTTTTCATTCAATTTAATGAAACGTTATCATTTAGGTCTATAATTAGGTTTGAATCACTAGTCTGAGAGTAAATGTGGTTTGGGACCTGAACAAGTTCTTACCCGACGCTAAACAAGCACAAGAAAGCCTTGTCCTCGATTTTGATATATTTTGTTTTGGTTAGGTTTTAGATCGTTACAACCTTTTAGTCGATTATGAAACTCGAGAATTGAATGAATTTAAATTCAATGATCAAATGCAAACTAAAACACAAGGATCTTATATTCCTCGTATTTCCATCCGATAAACAAGCAAATTGTACCCAAATAACTGAACTTTCTTCTCAAAACTAACAAATTTACTGAGGAAAAGAAAAGAATCACCTCCCGTGGTAGCATAAAAGGAGATGATTTGTGTACAACACAAATTTGCAATACACAACAAAAAGTGTATGCTTGCATCATATTACCCTTAAACATATGGATTAGATAAATTCATAGTGAGTTTGTAGGAGCATAAAAGTCATGAATGTTGTGTATAACAAATTTGTGTTGTGTATAAATCACTCTTCTTGACATAAAGGATAATAGGAACAAATCTTGCAATTAAAGTACAAAATGTGAACTACGAGTCTACCACCCAAAACATATTTGGTACAGGCTGCAAGGCCCAAAGTTTCATAGTTTAAGACTTTGGAGCAAATTCCCACTGCTCATTCTTTTTATAAACCATGTCAAAATGATGTTCCAAGACCTATGGAAACAACCACAAGTTAGGTTGAATACAACACTTAGGTATTGACCATAATTAAATGCAAATAAAACTATGTCTAAATTTGTGTGTGTTATTTGTTAGGGGATTTGCGATCTCAAAGGGGTCATTGTGGCGTTTAAGAAATAAGAATCAAAAGTTTAAAAAAAATTACTAAAATCAGATTAAGATAATCAAGTACAACAAAGTCAATAACATTAGGTAAGTTTACATTTACTCTCCAACTTAAGTTATTTTGCAGTAACTCCTTACGTTTTTTTCTTCTTAGAATCTGATGTTTATTTACCACAAGAGATGAATTTGAAGAGGTTATTGAGGTATGCCAATTTAATTCTGGATATGGATCTAAAGATCTAAAAGGTGGAAACCATTGACTCCATTTAATAATTTTCATATAGGAAGTGGGTTTGTGATTTCTTAGCAATTTGCATAAGGCCATGTTCGGGATTGCATGTAAAAACTGCTTATGCTTCTCAAATTAAGCAGGAGATAACTCATATCAAAACACGATACAGAACATAGTGTCTGGATCTGCTTATGTTAATAATCAGAAAAGTAGTTGTTTTAAGTATTTGGCAATTCTGCTTAGTTAAAGTCTTAAGAGGTAAACCAAGGATAATCAAATAAGTGGTTTGAATACCAAAAGGCTTGTGTGTGCGTGACCATAGTTCAAGTCCCGCTATGATGTTGATTTAGGAATAGGTTAGTGTGTGCGTATGTTCTGCTGCTAACCATATTTCAAAAACTTCAAACTCAACCCATTGTTCTAGTGTTTGATATGGCTAAAAAACAACATACAACTTAATCTAAAGCCATATCTTGACATCATTATAAACATTAAAAAAGGTTCAGGTTTGCTGACAATAGATCAGATAATAGCAGACTTTTTTGTGAGGGGGTTAAGATTTCTTTTTTATTAAATCTCCTTATCTGCTTGTTGCTTTCTAATACAACAATAAGTTCTTTCTAGTGTGTTTGGGATTTGCTTGTACACAGTGATTGTCTAAATATTTGTGACTGAAATTAGCCAACTTGAACAAGTAGTTTGATGTTGCGTACTTGCGTTTTACAATCTGCTTATTTCAAATTAGCACGAAGCAGATAAGCAGTTTGAAGGTGTTTGGGATCGCTTATTAAAACTGCTTATTTGCTTATTGCCTTTTGAAATTCAAACTTCGATTTCAATGAAACGTATTTTGGTCGCATAAAACCAGATAAGAAACCCAAACACTCTCAATTATTTCCCTAGCAAATAGGTGGAGTATAATTAGTACAGGAGTTTTGCATTTGCATAGCCAGGTGTATAAGGTTGTTAAACCCTTGATCGGGTTTTTCGTTGCCATACCTGACGCATTGTTGTGGCTCCAAAGTATTGTGCGATCTGTTTCATGTTTCAGGTTTTATATTTCGCAGGTGTCTTGATAGCTTTGTTTTGCATTGAAATTGAAACATGAAGTCTCAACTGTGTATGTAACAACTGTGAGAGTGCCCCATTGCTCTGGTAATGAATTGCTATTATAATGTCAGCGCTAGGACAAGTGTGGTTGATGGTCAATATGGGATGTTTTATGACATTGAACTACACCATGAAGACAAAGAACATGGAATTATAGCAGGTCAGGTTAATGATCAAAAGTGACATTAAACTACTCCAAGAAGGAAAAGACTTTGACTTATAGCTTCCCTATTGATCAAAAGTTGTCCAGTGAAGAAGATGTTTTCATGTCGGATCGCAATAATGGTTTCTGCAACTAAAGGCTGCGTGTATGTCATGATCAGATAAAGAAGTTCAGTATGTGATTGTACTGGTGAAAATTTAGTGCGAACTACTACTGTATGTACATTGCACGGACGGGATTGAGTGAGGAGTCGTGGTTATGCATCAGGAACAAGGTGATAGTGGGCAAGTGATGGTGAAATTCGACAAAGCTGTGCGATTTGTAAAATTACAAATTGGTTTGTGTGTTAGATGTTTAATGAGCGTGTAATCTGAGTACTGAATGTAAATTGGCTCTATCTCTAAAATAAATGAATATCAGCAGTTCAAAAAGGAAGAAAAGAAAAGCAGTTAAGTACACTCACGTCACCACCAGAGTGATCATATCAATGGTCATTATAAGCAACTGGAAACACTCCACAAGTAATTAAGGGCATCTACCAAATTATTAATTATGTATATAAATGCTTCAATTGGCCTAACAATCAAATCCCATAAAACACCGAAAAATCCAAGCCCAAATATCACTCAAAACACAAACAATTGTACAAGTAACTACAAAAAGGTAAAATGCAATGCTTAGGGTTTAAGGTTAAAAAAACGTACCTTGTGAAAACCAGCTCCAGCAAGTTGAATCAACAGCAAGACTCGATTTGAGACGAGCTGATGCGATTGCGGTGTGGCGTGGCATCATGGATTCAAAACCCAATAATCCTTAACAATAATAACACAAAGTGTAAATTTTGATTTCTAGGGTTCGTTGTTGTGCGTGTAATTGTGTGTTTTTGTATGTGTAAATTAGTAAAGCATATACCTTGAAGCTGCACGAGGTGCTGTTTTTGTAAACGAAGCAAATCGAGAAATTGGCACCCTTTTTGGAATTAGGGTTCTTGAAATTAGGCTAGATTGAGCTGTAATTGTTCGCGCACATCTGCTTGCCGACCCCATGTTTAACGCGGTACCGAGTCCCACACCACCCCCGCATATGCGATGCCGAGGAGAGATACACGACGCCGTTGGGGAGAATAACATAACGGTCAATTTCTTTTAACCCTGTTTTCAAACTCTATAAATACAACCGTTAGCCCATAAAACCTTTACATCATACTCATCTTCTTATCCCTATCTTTTACTAATCTCTTAATCTCTTATCTATATATTTGACTCAACCATGGATCCCAACGATCCAAATCAATTCGTTACATCCTCTTCGTCTCGAAATATAACATTCGACTCAAACACGTTCTCCAGTTCTCCGGATGCTCAAGGATCGTACGATAAAACGTTTTCTAAAGAACCTCAATGGTCAGTTGGAGAAAATAAAGGAAAGGGGCCCAAGTCTTCGACTTCATTTGCCAACTTGATTTCACAATTGGTGAAGCTTCTAAGTAGTTTCAAAACTTCAATGGAGGAGCACAACGCAAAAATTATTGATATCGAAGAACGTAAACTTTGTATAAAGGAAGCCAAAAACTATCGAGAAGATATTAAGTTTTTAACAAGTTCTACTAAAGATTTAGAAGGAGAGGATCTCAAGATCATATTGAAAACAAAAGAACTAATTAGGAAAAAATATAATTTGTAACTTTTTAATATTTTTTATGTAACTTTCGTATTTAGTTATTAATTAATTCTATTTTCTTAGTTCAACTCTTTAAGCCCCATACAAATAGAATATGTGTAAATGAGATGGGGTGTACTCAATGCAACGTTTGGGGTTAATTTAAAATTAGATGATAAAAACAGGGGTCTGAGTGAAACTATTTCGGTTCAGTTAGCGACGTTTGGGGTTAATTTAAAATTAGATGATAAAAACAGGGGTCTGAGTGAAACTATTTCGGTTCGTAGCTAACTGAAGCTGTGGGAGCTCGATGAGCTCATCATCTCGGAGAAATGGCCGCCATGTTAGCTCGCAAGTCGATCTCTGCAATTCGTAATCGACAGCTTGTAAGCTCAATCTATCTAATACATACACAAATTAAGTTTTTGTTTGAACGATGAAGGTTTTTAATTTTTAGGGTTATGATTTCATTTTACATCTTAATCGGTTATACGGAATTTGGGATGATCCCGTAATCGTCGATTGGCTATGGTCCTTTAAGTTTTGGAATTTTTGTTTCTGGCAAATTGATAAGAATGGTGAACAATTAATTTCAAATGAACATGTTGCCCTAATATTAGTTAACTTCGTTAACATAGCGATGAGTGCTAAATGTATTAACATAATCCATACCAAATTTTCGTTTTGAATTTCTGACATTACTAGGATTTAATTTGAAATTGGAAATGTTGCCTTTGGGGAATGAGGGACTGAGAAGTGCGAACATATTTACATTCGTTATGTACTTTTAAATCTGAACATACGATCTGATCTGCTTATGTAAATGACGCTACAAGTAGTTTCTTGATATGATATAATCTCCATTTGATTTCAGGTTTTGCAGGGCCCTAACATTGGGACGATTTCTGGTGCACGCTCATTTGCAACCAGACACTCATTTTCGACTGATAAAGGTGAAAGACTGAAAGCGTTAGTTTGTGATATAGTATATTTGTTTTCTTTTCTTTTTGTTTTTGGTCAGTCATTTCGTTGGTTGTTTAAATTTACAATGCCTCATGAATCTGTTCTATATGCACACGAGGATTATTGATTGCATATTAGATAGCAAATGTAATTGCCTAGTGTTCTCATTGAAACTCAGTGACTCTCCCTCCGAAATAATAATTTTAGAGATAAATTGGACTACGTTGTTTTTAACTATTTGAAAAAGTGAAAATATTTTGGGTGTTTTGTTGCTGTTGATTTCCACTGCTTGCCTGGAAGCATATTAGTACAAAACTGATGAAACATCCCTGAAATTATGGTCATCTGCTAAGGGAATGAGAAACTGCAGACTTTTTAGTTCGTTTAAGACTTCTTTCTTTCTTTTTCTTTTTTTTTTTTTTTTGATAATTTATCATTGTGAACGATTTCTGGATTAGGATTTAATAGTTATGTTTTTAGCTCTTCATATCATGCTTCTGTTCTATTTAGCTATGCCAAATTCTGTGCCTTAAAGAAAAGAAAAAAAGCTATGCCAAATTCTTTCATATACACAATC
The DNA here is from genome assembly GCA_032274825.1 of Drosophyllum lusitanicum. Lineage (NCBI taxonomy): Eukaryota > Viridiplantae > Streptophyta > Magnoliopsida > Caryophyllales > Drosophyllaceae > Drosophyllum > Drosophyllum lusitanicum. The sequence continues at coordinate 8,952 of JAUEJL010088303.1, forward strand.
TGGAAATTTACCAATTTAATTCAATCTGAAACTCTAAAAGCCTTCTTTTAATGGAATAATCAAGATATCAAGTAACGACAACCACTTTCATTTTCACCGCATAGTTTGATAATGCAATTAATTCCTATACATTTTATAAAAATACAAAGTTGAATATTTCTGGTACATTCATATAATCTTTGAGTTCTTCCTTGCACAAATGCAGATGATGAAGAAAGAGAAAAGCTTGCAAAGGAAATTTCGAAAGACTGGAGTTCTGGTACTTAAAACTGAACCTAATTTCGCTCTTTTTGTAACTCTTTCTATTTTTAAATTTTGTATGTTCATGCAATTCCGGTTTATGTTGGTCGATTTACACGCAGTCTTCGAGCGGAGCATTAATACATTATTTCTCACTGAATTGGTTCGAGGTCTATCTCTGACACTCAAATACTTCTTTGAGCCAAAAGTTACTGTAAGTATTTGACATTAATTTTTTTACTGCAATCTCTTTGCATTATCCTGTACATTAGTATGGATTGGATTGTGATGCAGATCAATTATCCATTTGAGAAGGGTCCTTTAAGCCCTCGTTTTCGAGGAGAACATGCCCTCCGACGTTATCCAACTGGAGAGGAGCGTTGTATTGCCTGTAAACTTTGTGAAGCTGTAAGTTCCACTTTCATTTACATGGTCTTTGGAGAGAAATATATATGTTGTTTATTTACAGTTTATCCATTTAGCTTCATTTCACTTTGTATGAAGTTTATGAGATCAATTATACTAAAAGTTCATATTGCTTGTATGATAAAAATACCCTTGAGCTCTTTTTTCCATCAAAATGACATTAATTTTAACTTTACAATATATCTACATCTCATTAAAGATACATAGCTTATAGCCTTATAAAACTTAAGGTCATTTTGTCATTTGACATGATTTTTGGTTGAAACTGGTATAAATCATGTAAGATGGATACAGAGTTGTAAATGGCGGCCGATATATCGCCGCCTAGGTGAGTATCGGCGGCCAACCGCCCTACAAATCCTCTGATCGGTCAAAAAACCGGGCATGGTCAAAATCGGACCTTGGCGGTCCTGGGCGGTCTCGGTAGTGAACATAAAATGTTTGACTTTATATAAAAAAAATAGGGTTAAACTTTAAAGAACGGGAACCATATGGGACTTCATTTTCTCTGCCTCCCTTATTCTGCTCACCTCTCTTCTGGTCGGACTCGCTGACTCCACAGATCCGGCGAAGGTTCGACTCCACATCTCTGGCAAAGGTGCGACTCCGCCGAAGTAATCTGTTTGAAGTTGCTGCTCCGACTCCACATCTGTTTGAAGGAAGACGAAGATAAAGCCTAGGGGGCGGTGCCTTTCAATTAGAGTTGCTAGGATATTTAATTTTATGGTTAAAAGACTTTAATACCCTTTTATCTTATATTAATTACCCTTCCTTTCTATTTAATTACTAAATATCACCCTTCCTGATGATTTAATTACTAAATCATCATTGAAGTACTTCAAGATTCAAACATTATTTAACTTTTACGGTTAAATCTTCAAATAATTATGGACTTACGATTTTTATGTTTCAAGCTTGTTAAACTTATTGATGGTTATTGACTTATTTTATTAGAACATTGTTAATATTTATTTTTAAAAATAAGTTCCTATATAATTTAGGGTCCCCGCCGAGAAACCGATTGATCACTGGTAAGACCGATTAAACGCTTGAAGGTGGTCGACCGACTGTATACTGCCAAGCAATTTTTACAACCTTGGATGGATAATTGGATGACATGTATGATAGTTTAAATACATAGTTAGCCTTAAAAAAAGTTACATACTTGGGTGGACTCCACATACATGATCCGCTTATGACTGCACATCAGCCAAAAGTAAATTTAAGTTGGTGGTTTATTAGTTTAGTTGGTCCCTCCCCTACAAGCCGGTTTTAAGGGGTGAGTTCTACACTTGGGCTTATGACGTGATACGGGCCTAGTATGAGATGAATTTGTGTCGATTGGTATCAGAGTCATCCCCATCTAGCAAGGTTCCAACACTCGGAGTGGTGGCCTACAAAGTGGTGGCTTTGACCCAAAAAAGAGGGGTTCCATTTGTGACCAACAATGACTCAGAGTGGTGACTTGGACCCGAAAAGAGGGGTGCCAACCGTGGCCAACATAGCCGTGACCAATGAGGACATCGGTGCTTCAAGCTTGGGGTATTTGTTATGATCCCACATCGGCCAAAAGTAAATTAAGTTGGTGGCTTATAAGTTTAGGTGTCCCCTCCCCCTACAAGCCAGCTTTAAGGGGTGAGTTCTATTCTTGGGCTTATGACGTGATATGGGCCTAGTATGAGATGGGTTCGTATCAAATCCTTCAATTTTATGGGGAAATTATCCATGCACCTAACTCAGGTGTTCCTACCCTCACAAACATTTTAAATGAAAGGTAATATAATCATTTCAATTTGCTCTTTTAAAGTGTTTTGTGTGTGTAGCAACACCTAAGTTAGGTGCCACTAACATCACATATCATTTCCCCAAATTTTATATTTATTATTAGACAAACAGACTTTTCAAAGGCTATGATTCAGAACTTAATGTAAACATTAGAGACTACTATTAATTAGATGCTACTGTCAGCTTTCTTTCTCCTTTTTTTGTATTTCTGCATATAGCATAATAGACAAGTTAACACTCTCTCCATCATGTGTCTAGTACTCTAGTTTAGATTTTAGGACGTAATAGACAAGTCTTTTGGACGATATACTTGATTAGATAGAGATTAATAAAACAACTCAATTGGAAGGTTAATTAATGAACTCTCATTTATTTTAATTTGCAAGATTTTTTTTTGAGAAAATATATAAAATGGATTCTTCGTTTCTCGGGAGGAGGGGGGAGGTGGTAATTTCTGTTCCAGGAGTTGCTGAAATTGGGGAAGATTATTGAGCTACTGTTTGCGTTTGACTCGTTCACTTGTACACATGATAGTTACATATAGAGGTGGCAATTTCAGCCCATTTATTTATGAGTGGGTTGATTTGGGCTATGTAATCACCCAGAGTGTTTTTTTTTTTATGCATACGCCTTATAAAATTAGAATACTGGAGTATTATACTTCCTTGAGTCATATTAAACGCATTTATGTTTTGTAGAACTTTTTTTTTAAAGGACAAAAAAGCATTTGCAAGACAACACAAACTGACCTGGCCTATTTTGACATTTTACCTAACCCGCAGATTTTACTATTTGTAGCTACGTATGATGGTTTGCTTATTACAAGATACAGACTTATGTATCCATTTTAGTTACACCTGATATCCTATGTGCCTTCTATACCTTTTTACAAGTCGTAAAATTTGTCTTTTTTTTCTGTATATGTTCTGGATCAAGCTTGGGGTTGTGGTGTATTTGTAACATGTACACTCATATACACCTGTTAATATGCTCAAAGGCCAAACTTTTGTTGTAATTGTAATTCTAACTTATGGGAAATTATGGTTGTGCATCAGATATGCCCAGCTCAAGCTATCACCATAGAAGCTGAGGAACGAGAAGATGGCAGCCGCAGAACAACAAGGTGGTGATGATACTTATTGCCTGTAGGGGTGTATATTTGAGCCGTCTGGAGCCTAGCCTAGCCAAGCGTGGGAAGCTCATGCTCTGGCTTTTGCTAGCCCAAGGCTTCAGTCTTGGTTCAGTTCCTGCAGGCTCTGAGTGTTACCTAGGTTCAAATGGGCTCATATAAACTTAAAAGTAATTACATATTTTCATGCACGCAAAGTCCAAAATTGTTATTAAAAAACATTTTTGTTACTTTTTTGGTGAACTTACTGATTTTGCTGTTAGGGTCATTCATGTGAAAAGCAAATGTTTTGGAATGAAGGGTATTTTAGTCTTTTTACTCCCTGTCCTTCCTCATCTTCTTCATCATGTTCTAGAATGGATTTGGCAGGTATGACATTGATATGACAAAGTGTATATACTGTGGATTCTGTCAAGAAGCATGCCCTGTTGATGCAATTGTCGAAGGCCCCAACTTTGAGTTTGCTACCGAAACTCACGAGGTTAGTGAACCTCTCATTATACTATTGTGTGGCAAGTTCATATATATGCTTCTAAATGTTCAATACTTCGTATATATACTTCTAAATTTCTTATCTACCTTCAAAACACTAAAATATTGGTTTCGGATCAAGTTGAGAAATACATAACTAATCATATTCTCTCACAACAAAACTCAACAGAACCCTTGTTTAAAGCAAAATGGAAATCTTTGTACGGCCCACTAATTTTTATTGTGAAAGAAGATGATAAGTTATGTTTTCTTTAATTTGAGAGAATCTCAATCGGTCAATCCAAAATATCATATATACCCATTCCATGGTAGATTTCATAATATTACTTACTTTATTACGCCCTTGTTTATGAGCCGAGATGATTCACATTCTCTACTGTTCAACGAAGTATATTGTCATAAGTAATTGATTGTAGTTTATTTGTTATGAAATGGGTAGATATGATGTTTTAGTTTTTTTTGAAAGAGTAAATATGATATAGTAAAGTTTAGAAGGATATATACAATGTTGAACTTTTAGGAAGGGTATATATGAATTTAATCCTTTAATAATAACAATGTTGCATATGTGACACAAATTATATAGGCTGACATCCTGATTACTGTAGGAACTCCTGTATGATAAGGAGAAACTCCTTGAAAACGGGGATCGGTGGGAAACCGAGATTGCTGAGAATCTCAGATCTGAGAGTCTATATCGGTAAAAAAAATTGTCAGTTCATAACTTCCCATATTTTGCGATAATGAGGAAAATAAAGTGGTGGTTTTTCGTTTATATACACTTGTTTTTTGTATCATCTATTTGGTGAAAATCATGTCCTCTTTGCACTAACATACATTAACAATTTGGATTGATTTATTGCGATTTCGGGTTTTGTTTTCGATTATGTGGTGGTAACACTAGATTTACTTCATCCTATACTTTTGCTGAGAGGTGTTTGATAACTTGTAAATAGAGCTGTTGAACTATACGGCAATCTATGTTATTTTCATTCTCAAACACAAAAATGCAGCAGAATTTTATCTATATTTTACATAACCTGGTAATTACATATTCTGTTCAGAAAATAATTAACTTATACCTAAAAATACAATGATTTAGAGAACATGTATGTTTTCTAACTTTTGCATGGTCTGTTGGAATTTTTCTTTTTTTCCTTTTTTGAACGGGCAAGCAAATCTCAGTAATGAAAACTAGCAAGATGCTAGAAAGTACAAGACGAGATTAAAAACATAAAATAAAAAAAAGGGATTAACGGAAAACGTCTAGTTTTGACTGCCCAGGAGACCGACCTTGTATAGAAGACGAGGAACATTTTTTCACTTCCTAATAAACCAAAAGTAAGAGTAAATAACCCCATAACAAGCAATCCTAATTCAGAGCAAGGATCAATCCTAATTAAGAGTAAATATATTGCCTTTAAAAAAAGAAAATAAATGAGGAATAGTAAATTTAGCATAATAAAGCCCAGCCCATGAAAACACGAAA